>JACRUU010000003.1:4088102-4100602 GCA_030449085.1 Kryptopterus vitreolus
GAACCAATCACAATCCAATATCCAATCACACCTGTCCACTATCCACTCACATCTGAACTCCACTCCATCAGCCAATCACAACCACTATTCACACCTGCCAAGCCAATCACAATCCACTATTCACACCACTGAATCACAACCCACCATTCACACCTGAACTCCTTCCAGCCAATCACAATCCACTATTCACACCTGAACTCCTCTCAGCCAATCACAATCCACTATTCACACCTGAACTCCTTTCCAGCCAATCACAATCCACTATTCACAATCCCACTATTCACACCCGCTGAACTCCTTCCATCCAATCACAATCCACTATTCACACCTGAACTCCTTCCATCAGCCAATCACAATTCACTATTCACACCTGAACTCCTTCCAGGTCCAATCACAATCCACTATTCACCACCTGAACTCCATCATTTACATTACTTCTGACTACAGAACTACTTCTGTCCAATCAGAATTCAGCATTTACACCTAGAATATACAGATGCTGTAATGTTATTTTATAATAGTGCTGTCCACTTTCACAAGTTAGTGATAAACAAACAAACACATAAAATAAAAGCGCAGAAACACATGGAGTATTATGTTTTTATTTAAATGATTGGCGTCTGTGAAACATTAACATGTTGCAAAGTAAAAATGTAAATGAGTCCAGCATCGACCTACTTAATATTAGTTTACATTTGCACTTAAAGGCCTGGATACACCACCCCCCCCCCCCACCCCCCCCCCACCCCCACCCCCCCACCCCCCCCCCCCCCCCCCCCCCCCCCACGCCGTGTTCCACACACGTCACCTCTGTCAGTAGTTAATAATACATCAGATGAAGCAGTCCGAGGTTCATGTTCCAACTTCTGTGGCAGTAAAATGTGTCGTGTCATCAGACTGAAATGTAGATTGGACTCGCAAATGATTGCCTGAACAGTGCATCAATCTCAAGTGCTTTTTGACGTCCCGGTGTCTCGTTAACGTGTATCCAGGCTCTTAATTGCACTCCAGACATTCATTTTTCTGCACTTTATCAAGCAAACAAACAAGAAAACCTCAAAATCTGTCGTTCAAAAAAAACCCAAACAGAAACATGAGCGTAGCGTGTCCGTAGTCCCTTCGCCAGCCGACCGTGACACACTTTATCCTCACGCCAGCTTTGTTTTGTTTTTGTTTTTGTTTTTTTTACCTCCACTGTATTTTTTTATACAGTACAAAAAAGAAACATTTCTGTAAAAAAAAAAACTTCCATAAAACAGAAAGAAATGCATATAAACAAGGCATAGCGTTTTTTTTGTTCTTTTTTTTTTACATCCTACTTTAACAGTATGACGGACCTGGGTAAGTCCGTACAGAGCTACGGGACAGAGAGGAACCATGGAGATGGAGATGGAGAAAGAAAAAAAACATTCGGTACATTTTCACACACACACACACACACACACACACACCACACACACACACATACACACACACATCCATAATGAGCTGGAGAAGAAGGAGATAACGTAAATAATCCATCAAAGCAGTGCGTTCAAACACCCAGCTTCTGAACATGACCTTTACAGTGGGTGAAGTGGTTTCAGATAGGCAGTTTTACATTATACGCATGCAACATACGGCAAAGAAAAACTCATTCGCCTTGTTCCCTTCTTGCCATCCCATTGTTCCCATTTTGATAACCGCCGTGGCCTGTGTAAGAATCGTCCATCCTGGTGAGTTCCGATGAAATGATGTGCGGTTGCGACGTGACGCCACCTGTGCTCAAAACGCAGGACCTTTTATAAATCTATTATTAACTGCTCGAGGGGCAATACCACAGCAATACCTTGAAAAGGAGAGTCGGGGCCTCCTCCAGAAGGGAACGGGGTGGTACAAAGCCAAACCCTTCAGTAGCTGGGTTTCAGGAGGGGAGTGGGGGTACAAAACTGGTGCGAAACTCAGGAAGGAGCTTGGGGGGGGGGCACAAAACCAACTCAATGCCTCAACTGGGGGACCAGTGCCGAACCTCACGGAGGGTATTAGGGGCCACAAAGTCACCGCAACACCTCAAAGAGGGGATTGGGGGCACAAGGCTGTCACAACACTTCTGGGAGGGGAATAGAGAGGCACAAAGCTGTTGCAACATGCAGAGGAGGGGCAAAAAGCTACTATATCACCTGAGAGAAGAAGCTAAAATGCCACTGAATCACCTCAGGAGAGGGGCATGGGGCCACCTGGAAGGGGCACAGGGGCAGTGAATTGCCATGAAGGAAGGACCAAAAGCCAGGGAATTACCTCTGGGCAGGAGCATGGGGTCACCACAGTCTCAAACGAGGAGCACAGGGGCACTGAATTACCCTGAGGGAAGGGCCAAAAGACACAGTATCACCTCAATGGCAGGGGCATGGGGCCACCACAAAGCCTCGACCTAGGGGCACAGGGGTACTGGGGCACTGAATTACCATGAAGGAAGGGCCAAAAGCCAGTGAATTACCTCTGGGCAGGGGCATGGGGTCACCACAAAGCCTTGAATGAGGGGCACAGGGGCACTGTATTACCCTGAGGGAAGGGCCAAAAGCCACAGTATCACCTCAATGGCAGGGGCATGGGGCCACCACAAAGCCTCCAACGAGGGGCACAGGGGCACTGCATTACCATGTGGTAAGGGATAAAAGCTACTGTATCACCTCAATGAGAGGGGCATGGGACCACCTGGAAGGGGCACAGGGGCCACTGTATTGCCATGAGGGAAGGGCAAAAAGCCACTGTATCACCTCAGGGTTGGGTGCTGAGACACTGCATCACTTGCAGAGCGGGGAACTTTACTTACAGCGGGAACCAGATTGTCAAACCAGGAAAGAAATTTGGCATTTTTTGGGATCAGAGGAACCAAACGCACAGCGCTCGGAACACAAAGCACAACGATCCGAAAAGATCCGTATATATCCAAATCCAGCGCCATCACCGCGGGGGGAAAAACCGACCCCCGACAACCGCTTTCCCTTATTCACATCCGTTTGTTTCATTCACATACTGCATTAATAAAAAAATAGGTTTTGCAATACAAAAAGAAAAACAACTTAAAAAAAACAAAAGCGAGATATGTTTTTTTTTTTTTTTTTTTTTTTTTTTTTTTGAAGGCCTCAAAAATTGACAAACTTAAACCGAGCTTACGATTCCGGTAAAAAGCGTGTCAACGAAGCGTTTTTATTTCCCGCCCGTGTTTATTCCGTCGCTTGCGTATACGATTTTATCGCATTATTCTCCGTTTTTCATTCTCGCCCAGAAAATCACGGATTCGAGTCCAGGGTCCGAGTCTTGGAAAACTAAACCTGGAAGAGGATTTTCCTGCAAGTAAGCAGAAAGCCCCGACACCCCCCCCCCCAGAGATTTACCCATACACCGGTACTGATATCTAACGTTCGTTATCGGACCGCGGCTCGTACTTCCGTCGTACGTCACCTCCATCGATTACAGTGAAAAAAGCAGGCAAGCGATGAGATCGGCGTGAACTAAACAAAAAAACGAAACAACAAAAAACGTGTGCGAAAACAAACGTTACGAGATGAAAATGCAGAGATTAATGAGACAGTACGGCTGATTTTTATTTCGATTAGCATTACCATAAATTCTGATAAGATCAAATATTAAACTTCATGAAGTGTAAACAGTAATGCATGACAAGACGGTAAAAAGAAAGTCAATATTCTTAAGGATTTCTTTTTTTTTTTTTTTTTTGTTTTTTCCCCGTATGTATAAAAACACTGTACATAAATTACTTTCTCTGAGACTAATATTGATGTACGGATAAGTGGAATTTTTTTTTTTTTTTTTTTTTACGTTAAAAAAAAAAAAAAAATACATAAAGATAACTCTCACATCTCTTGTCAAAAGACAGGCCAGTTAGGATATATAATTTTTACTTTTGTTTTTGCTCTCTAACTCTAACATCCGCCAGCTGGTTCAGCAATGACATCGAACACGCAGACTCGACTGGATAATTCGTAACAGCGTCCTTAAAAGAAAGCGAAGCAGGAAAAGATCGCTCAGTTCTCACGGCTGGACGTGTCTCGGCGACCCACAACATCCACGAAACTTTATTTATTTATTTATTTAATTATTTTTTTTACATTTTTCCTTTTTTTTTTTTTTTTTTTTTTTTCCACCCGAGTGAAAGTTGCGACCCTCTGTACACGTTAGTCCGTTAGCCAAGTGCAGTGGTTTTGTAAACACAATTCCTTTCTTTTCTTTCCTTCTTTCTTTCTTTCTTTCTTTCTTTTAAATCCGTTACCGTCGTTAAAGAATTTTATACAAAAAAAATGCACAAAAAAGATCCGAAGAGTTTTTAAAAATGTTTTATCGAGAGTCGTTCAGAGAAAGTCCGTCTGATGTTTCGGCGTGAAGAAACGTGGTTTATGGGGCTCTCAGGGGCGTCGTTTATTTGTTTTTTTTTGTACACGGTAACATCGAGGCAGCTTCTGTCTACCCTGTGATGGGGGAGGGGGGGGGGGGGGGGGCGGGGACTATTACTGAGTATAATCGGTATAGAGGCGGGGTTTTGGGGCAAGAGAGTGTGAGGCAACTGAGGCGGTGGTACTGAGCGCTTGAGTCATTTCTTCACGATACGTCTCTCTTCAGTCTGAGAAAACTGTCAGCTAAGTAACAGTCCGTTACGTCTACCGAGCTAAAGCAGTTTATTATTATTATTATTATTATTTATTTATTTTTTAAATTTCAAAAATGTTCTTATTGAGTGCTTTTTTTTTTCTGAAAGAGTTCATGTCGATGCTGCAGAGGGAGAGAGAGACGTGTCGGGATGCTCGTCTCGGGTCTAATAAACGGTGAGGCAGCGAGAGAGGCAGCTAGGCACAGTGCAGTCTGCTGTCGTTGCTTCTTCCCAGCTGAAGCGTCGCCGTGCAGTCGGTTGTTACCTCTTCCCGATCTCGCTCTGCCTCAAGAACTGGATGTTGTTGGCGCTGTCGGCTAGCTCGGGGTACTGCTCCACGGAAAGGACGTAGTATCCGTCGTAGCCCAGAACCTTTCCTGAGCTCAGTAGTTGGCGTTTCTCACCCTCGGTCCAGAGTCTGGCGCCTTCTTCGCCCTCTCGGACCCGCTGCTGTTCCCGTTGCCAGGCGCTCGCGAGCGCCCGCTGCCGGGCCTGCTCAAGCACCCGCGCCTTTTCCTCGTCCAGCGTCATGCCGTAGCGCACGTGCAACGCCAGCGAGCCGTACTGCAGCTCCACGTCGGCGAAGCGCCGCGTCCGCCCGTTCACCACGGTGGTGGACTGGGACACGGTCACGTTGACGCCGTTCTCCAGGCTGCGCCGGCCGCTCGTCAGGCGCAGAGCCCCCAGGTCACTTTCGGGAAGGCTGGTCTTGATGAAGTAATGCGTGTCGCGGCCCTCGATGGTGAAATGCAGGTCTTCCAGGTAGAAGGCGTTGTTCAGCACTGCCGCCACTTTGATGCAGTCTTCGTTGGCGATGTTCAGGGCGTTGGTGGCCACTTGGCCCTTGCTGGTGATCGCGAGCATCACGCCTTTACCGATCAGAGACTTGACGGTGGCGAACCACAGCCAGGGTTTATCCCGAGCACACCGGCGCCGGATGAACTGGATCTCCGGCATCCTCTCGAAAGATAAGAAGGCTTTGGACTGCCGGGTCACTTCTTCCTGAACACCTGAGATCGTCTGCGAAGTAGAGGAGAGGAATCAATTAAAAAAACAGACAACAGAGGGTTCGTTAAGGTTTCGTCATCTCGAGGATTTTTCCATGAAAGCAATTGAAAACTAGGGAGTTGTTTAGGGCACTGGGCGACCGATTGGAAGGTCGGGGGTTCGAGCCCCGGTATCACCAAGCTACCACATTTGGGCCCTTGAGCAAGGCCCTTAAGGCTTCTGTGCTCCAGGGGTTCTCTGACCCAAACAAGCTGAGATAGGTAAAGAAAAGAAGATCCATTTACATGTATTCTTGGCCCTTATCCAGAATGACTTGAGGGTTAAGGGCCTTGTTCAAGGGCCCAATAGCTGATCCGTTGATCTTTTGGTCTTAACCACTGAGCTACACACCTCCCCCTCACGGGATCAATAAAGTATGCATAAAAAAAACAACAACAACAATAAAAAAAAACCCAACACAATTTGTACATCTGATCGCGACGCTGTCGGAGTTTTGTTTGACCAGATGGTAGCGTAATAAACTCCACATGCTGGATTTTTGTTTTAGAGTAAAAAAGCTAACAAGTCCAAGTAACACTTTCTAACAAGAGAGAGACATAGACGTGCAGAAGCACTTTTGACTTTACACGTCGAATGAAAATCTTGAAAAAGTTGTTCATGAACCGATGAGATAAAACACAGAGTAATAAAACGGAACAGCGATACAGAATGGGATCTTAAAAAAGAGATTATGGAAGATTTAAATACCGGAAGATCATCCCAGAGCTGACTCTTTCTCATCTCCAGCGAGGGCTGTGTGAGGTCAAATTTAGGAATCGGGAATCCAGGGATGGCATTATGAAGGTGGAAGCCAAATGTTACCAGCCAGATGTTGACATCTAGGGACAGATGTTTGACATTTTAACGAAGCATTTAAAGCACAAAAAAAATTCCATTTATAGCATTCCCATAACACACACCGATGTCACTTTAGTTAGCGTTTTAATCCCGCATTCCCAGACAGCTAACATCCAAGAGCAGATGGAAGGTCAGGAAAAATCATTCTTGTCCTTACCTGTAACGTACTCTTTGACATCGTGCACTTTGCTAATCGGGTTATTATTGCGGAACATGTACAGGTTAAATGGGGCAGGATCTTTTCCCACTCTGGTCCAGGTGCTAATATCTGGAGTGGTCCAGCGGCCAGCAGGGATGTCGTAGTCTCGTTCTCCGAAATGAAGGAGCCTTGTAAGTGGGTCATACAATCCTCCGTGGAAGCCAATTACCAGCTGGAAGTCGGGGTTGGAGTCGAAGTAGATCTCTCCGTAAGCGGTGTACTGGACCTGCTTAAGTAGCAGGCCGTTACTGCTGAAGACGGCGAGAGGGGTCCCGGTGTTGTCGCAGGCGATGTAGAACTCCTCTCCGCTGCTAATCTCCATGGCGAACAGGTGGCCCTGGAGGTCGTAGTAGAGCGAGGTGATCTCGGAGCTGGAATGGTTGTAGACGTGGGTGATGCGCGTAGGGTAGTTCAGGTCGGCGTAGAAGTACTGAAGGTGCTGGCCGAGGCTGTTACGGGACGCCAGGCGCCTCCCCAGTCCGTCGTAACGGTACTGGATGGTCCAGCCGTTGGCCTTGCTATGGACCCGTACCAGCAGGCCTTTGGAGTTGTACTCGAAGATCTCGGTGCCTCTCTGGCGCAGGAATCCGTCTTCGTCCATGCGGTACTGGACGTCTCCGAGGCGCGTGATGCGGTCCCGGAGGTCATAACGCAGCGGCGTGAGGCGGGCGCTGTTTCCCGGGTTCAGCAAGTGCAGGTTGCCGTTCAGATCGTAGCTGTAGCGCCACATCATCTTTTCGTTCAGGTAGACGGTCTGCAGCTGGCCGTCCACGTCGTACTCGTAGCCGTACTTGGTGGTGTTGGCGAAAGGTCCGATCTTGATCTCGCGCTTGGTCACCCGGCCCATGTTGTCGTACTGGATGGTGATCCAGTACATGAGCGAGCGGAAGATCTCGTACTGGATTTCCTTGATGCGCCCGTGCACGTCGAAGTGCTTGGTGTACGTCATGACGGCCGTGGAGATGATCTGGTTGATGTCATAGTAGATCACGCCGAACTTGCCGAACTGCTCCACTTTGCCCGAGATGTCGTCGAACTGGTAGAGGTCGATGGGAAGAGGCGTCTCGTTGATCACCCCTTGCATGCTGGTGACCCGGAAGCTGTTGTCGTACGAGTAGTCGAAGCGAGCGTTCACCATGCCGTCCTCGCTGAATCGGAAGATCTGCCTGTCCACCAGGGGGCCGATCTGGCGATATCGGATGGAGCAGATAAAACCCTCGCTCTGCAAGTTGACCGTCTTTAGGACTCCGGCGGTCTCGTCGTACGTGAAGCTCACTCGCGTGCTGTCGTACAGGATCTCCGAGATCTTGTTCTGCCTCCTGTACTTGTACAGGATGCGGCGTCCGGTGCCCAAGTGCGCCACCCGGAGGAGCTGCCCGTCCTCGGTGTAATCCACAGTGACCGAGGCGTTGCTCTCGGGTGGATGGTAGATGTTGCGGTAGTAGCCGATGGAGCGGATGGTCTCCATGGTGTGACGCGCCACACTGGGCATGGTGATGGCGGAGAGCCTGTCTTGCACGTCGAAGTCGAAGATGTACTGCCGCTGGCTGTGGAGCAGGAGCACCATGGACTGGAAAGGAAAGGAAATAAGCACTTAATTACTCGCCGTGTTTAAGTGGGTGCGCGAAGGCAGGTATTAACACGCAGCTCCGCCGGCCGATTTCCTTGTTTAATTGAGGTCTCTTTCGGAGTCTTCATTTTCTAAACGGGCACAATTTAATACGCTCGGATGCATAATTCTGAAGTGTTCTGAAATGACTGGCCTTTTGCCTTCGCACTTATCTCATGAGGTAAGCGTCGGTGAAAGTCATAATCACTTAGCGAAGCAGCAGGTAATAACCCTCTCAACATATTGCCGCCGATGAACCCGACGCTCTCGTGGTTGAGAAGTCGCCCGGGTGTTGTTTTTTTTGTGTGTGTGTTTTTTTTTCCTGCTCTACCACAAACAGAATCTTTAATAAGACTCTGATGTATGCTAAAACCACCTACTCAGCAACTCAGCTGTGATCTGTGATCGAAAGAGGTCTCATGTTTATTCCGAGCCTGTTTGTGGGGGCTTTTGACGGACAGCATAAATAGCAATGATAAATACGCAGTCTCGCTGTATGGCCTGCTACACAAAGCCAACAACGAAACTCACGACATCATTTATCTTGCCTTTTTTTTTTTTTTTTTTTCCCAAAATCTCTTCCTTCGCTTTGGAAAAAAACAAAACAAACAAACACCTGAAGTGAAATCTGCCCGGACGATTCTCCGGATAATGGGATCAGATCATATATGGATGATGTTATTTAACATCCTTGGGCTCTTTGGGGTGTTTCTTCATTCAAATTCCTTTCACACAAGAATAGTAATTTTATTTTAAAAAGAGAGATCTGATAGAAACTTGGCAGAGCTTTGAAGAAAAAAAAAATCCAACCTCTTCAAAATCCGTTTTTATTTTTGAACCCGAACATCATTACTGTAATATAAATCCTGCCTGGAGTTTGTAACGAGCGCAGCCTAACGAGATATTGATCACCCTCCGGATTTATCGATCGGCCGGAGTAAATTTATAGCCTCCTCCTCCTTCAGCATTCCAAGCCATTAAGTTAATGATGTGGTCGTACTTCCTTCACACGCCAGACTCGCGGTTTGTAGCGCGTGTAGTTTGTTTTTGTCGGCGTGTAATTCTGTGCTGATGAACGTTACGGGACGAGCCATCGATAACTCTAATCAATCCAAGGCTAAAATGATTCCCAAAGTGAGATCGGGAACAGTGAAATCATCTAGATTGGATGTTAGATTAGATGTTGGATGGCTTGTTAAGATAGATGTTGTATTGGGTGCAAGATTGGATGTTAGATTGGACATTAGATTGTATGCTAGATTGGATGTTAGATTAGATGTTGGATGGCTTGTTAAGATAGATGTTGTATTGGGTGCAGGATTGGATGTTGGATCAGGTGTTAGATTGGACATTAGATTGTATGCTAGATTGGATGTTAGATTAGATGTTGGATGAATTGTTAAAATAGATGTTGTATTGGGTGCAGGATTGGATGTTGGATCAGGTGTTAGATTGGACATTAGATTGTATGCTAGATTGGATGTTAGATTAGATGTTGGATGATGTTGTTAGATTGTTAGGGTGGATGTTGGATCAGTTTGTTATTGGACATTAGATGTATGTTGGATTGGATTGTGATTGTTAGATAGATGTGTTTGTTGCAGGATTGGATGTTGGATCTGTTAGATGTGATTAGATTGGATGTTAGATTAGATGTTGGATGAATTGTTAAGATAGATGTTGTATTGGGTGCAGGATTGGATGTTGGATCAGGTGTTAGATTGGACATTAGATTGTATGCTAGATTGGATGTTAGATTAGATGTTGGATGAATTGTTAATTTGGAGATATGTTAGATTCTGTTAGATGTTGTATTGGGTGCAGGATTGGATGTTAGATCAGGTGTTAGATTGGACATTAGATTGTATGCTAGATTGGATGGTAGATTAGATGTTGTATTGGTTGTTAGATTAGATGTATTGGATGTGGAGTGGATGTTAGATCGGGAGTTAGATTGGAAAGTGGATTGCATATTAGACTGGACGTTAGATTGGTCGTTATGTTGGATATTAGATCTAAAAATCCAATTTCAGATTGGATGTAGATTTGTATGCTAGATTGGATGGTATATTATATGTTGTATTGGTTGTTAAATTAGATGTATTGAATGTAGGATTGGATGCTAGATCAGGTGTTAGATTGGATGTTGTATTGAATGTAGGATTGGGTGCTAGATCAGGCGTTAGATTGGACGATAGATCGGATGTTGGATGGGATTTTAAATCACATGTTAGACTGGATGTTGGATTGGATGTTGGATGGGATTTTAAATCACATGTTAGACTGGACGTCGGATTGGATGTTAGGACAGGTGTTAGATTGGATGTTGGATTGGAAGTTAGATTGCATGCTAGATTTTTATGTTAGATCCTACATCCAATACATCTAATTTAACAACCAATACAGCATATAATCTACCATACAATCTAATGTCCAATCTAACATCCAATCTAACACCTGATCTAATATCCAATCCTGCTCCAATAAAACATCTAGTTTAACAAGCAATCCAACCTATAATCTAACATCCAATCTAACATGTGATTTCAAATCCCATCCAACATCCAATCTAACGTCCAATACAACACTTGATATAATATCCAATCCTGCATCTAGTTTAATGACCAATCCAACATCTAATCTGACGTGATTTAAAATCCCATCCAACATCCGATCTAACATCCAATACAACATCCAATCTAACGTCTGATCTAGCATCCAATCTAACAACCAATACAACATATTATCTACCATCCAATCTAGCATACAAATCTACATCCAATCTAAAATCCGATTTTTAAATCTAAAATCCAACATCCAATCTAATGCCTGAGCATCCAATCCCATCTAACATAGAATGCAATATTCAATCAAACATCCAATTTAACACTTAATTCTACATTCGATCCTAAATCCAATCTAACATCCAATTATTCTATATTATTCTACATTTCATTTAAAAAAGCTAGAACACATTAAAATACAAAACTGCATTTCCTGATAAGTAAAACAAGTCTCTCACCACATTTTAACAACACCCCACTGCCCCTCCCAGTCCAAACACACACACACACACCACAACACACACACACACACACACACACACACACACACACACACACACACACACACACACACACACACACACACACACACACACACACACACACACACACACACACACACACACTCTTTTGTTCTTTCTTTTTTTGGCCTTTAAACCCTGTCTTTTCCCTCGAGTCTCATTTTTTTACCCATAAGTCTTTCTGTTCTGCACTCCTAAAGCCGTCCAAGTGAACACGCCGCCTTTTATTTCTTCTTCTTCCTCTTTTCTTTCTTGCTGTTCCTCCACTTCTCTCCACGGCAAACACAGAATCAACAAAAGCCTCAATAATTCAAAAGAAAAATTAACCCCCCCCCCCCAAAAAAAAAAAAACGAAAGCGAATACACTTCCAGGTCTTTGTCCTATAAAAGACGCTTGACTTCCCGTCGCCGGTGTTTTTGGGAACGCTGGGAAACGACTATTACTGTGTCGTTTGGAGACCTTGCTATGAAATGAAGAAGTCAGCACCTCTGATAAATCTCCCGCTGAGCGCCCCGCGGTCACGCCGACTTCCAGGCAAAGCTCCGGCGGAGTCTGCTGACTACAAACGAGAGCGTTCCTGAACTCGCGCGACCCTCGCGTCAAGCTTCAAAACCTAAACTCCACCACAACCGGAAGGTCACTGATCACACGTTCTCCTACATTCCCATACTCTCCCCTCTTTCATCTCCACGTGCAGGGTACGACTTTCATCACAATCACCATCAATCCCCTTCAGCTCCTATTAAACCTCCTTTTATAACAATAGATAATAAATACGCATTATTCAAATATTTCCCCGTTTTAAATGATAAAATATCTGTGTTTTACTAAACAGCATAAAATAATGAGTGTATAATAATATTATCATGAATTTTGTTGTTATTATTAATAACATTTAGAATGAAAGAATTCGTTTAGACTTTAATTCGTTTGTTAATTGATTAATTGAGTTTTATATCATTATTTGATTGAATTCCTAATAAGTAATACTATAAAGGAAATATATATATATATATATATATATATATATATATATATATATATATATATATA
>JACRUU010000003.1:4113102-4128102 GCA_030449085.1 Kryptopterus vitreolus
ACGTCGGGAACGTCGGGAAGAACAATCTTCCAAACTTTTCATTCCTCTGAATATTTCATGTTTATTATCACAACAATCTAAACTTTATACCACCAAAAGTCTTTCTTTCTTTCTTTCTTTCTTTCTTTCTTTCAATCTTCCTTTCATTCTTTTTTTATTCTTTAATATTTTTTCTTTCTTCGTGTATTTCTTCTTTCTTTTTTCATTCTTTCTTTTGTCATTCTTTAATTTTTCTCTTTCCTTTTGTCTTTATTTATTTCATTTTATTCTTTCTTTCTTTTTTCATTTTTTCATTTTTTCTTTCTGTGTTTGGGGCCCAGCAGTGGCAGCTTAGTGGATTCTTTCTTTCAGTTTTTCTTTCTTTCTTTCTTTCTTGCTTGCTTTTGTCATTCTTTCTTTCGTTCTGTCTTTTTATCCTTTCTTTTTTAAATTTAAATTTTAAATTTAATTTTAAATTTTTTTCTTTCTGTCTTTCTTTCGTCACTCTTTAATTTTTTCTTTCTTTCCTTCTTTTTTGTTTCAATTGTTTCAGCTTTCAATAGAATATAAATTATGAATTAATTACATTAAAACTATAAATAAAATTAGTTTATTATTAGATTATATTTTTGTCCTGACTGTTGAAACAGCAGCGTAACAGTGTAACAGCGTAACGGTGTAACAGCGTAACAGTGTAACAGCGTAACAGTGTAACAGTGTAACAGCGTAACAGCGTAACAGTGTAACAGTGTAACCGCGTAACCACGTAACAGTGTAACAGCGTAACGGTGTAACAGCGTAACAGTGTAGCAGTGTAACAGTGTAACAGCGTAACAGCGTAAGTGTAACCGCGTAACAGTGTAACAGCGTAACCGCGTAACAGTGTAACAGCGTAACGGCGTAACAGCGTAACAGTGTAACAGAGTAACAGTGTAACAGTGTAACAGTGTAACAGTGTAACAGTGTAACAGTGTAACAGTGTAACAGTGTAACAGTGTAACAGCGTAACAGTGTAACAGTGTAACAGCGTAACAGCACAGTGACATGAACTTTTGCTGTTACAGCCGTAACACGCAAATAACGACCTTGCACCTTTCGACCAATCAGATTCCGCCATTCGGCTGCCGTGTGCTATATTACATTGTAGGTGTTTACATGTTGTTTTGCAAGTTACAAGTAGATTATTTATTTGCCGTTTTTTAAAAAGATATTATTTATAATGTACACTTATTTGTGTTTATGTGTTGTAAACGTGTGTTGTTGTAAACGTGTGTTGTTGTAAACGTGTGACTCACTCGTAGAAGGTGGTCCAGCCGATCTGGGTGCTCTTGGTGGCGAGGAGGCCGCTGTTGCCGTGGTAAGTGAAGAGCGTGAGTTCCTGCCCCTGCGCCGTCAGCGTCTTCAGGCCCCCGTTGGTGCTGATGGTGATCCAGATCACCTGGTTGTCGGGGGCGACGAGGCGCACGGGCATGCGGTTGGGGTCCCGGCGGACGCGCAGCGTGTTCCCGTTGCCGTCGGCGACGGCGGTGACGTCGCCCTCGTTGCTGTAGCTGAAGTTGTACATGTAGTCGCCGGTGACGAGGCTCATGGTGTGCTGGTGCGTGCCGTTCACGTCGAAAATGTACAGCTCCTGCGCCGCCGGAGACGCCACCTCAAAGAAGCCGGACGAGGCGAGAGGAGGACGGTTGCGCGAGACTGCTCGGATACGGATGTTGCCCAAATCGGCGACGTACAGCGTGCCATCAGGAGAGACGACGAGCGAGGACGGGGCGTTTAGCCTAGCGTCTTTAGCGTAGCCGTCTCCCGTCAGGTAGCAGTCACAGTTGGCGTCGTTCTTGCAGTCGCACTCGGATGGCGCCCCCGCCAGGTGCGTGATCTCTCCGTCTGTGCTCACCTGTCGTACACGGTTGATCTTCTTCTCGTCGCTCTCGGCGATATACAGCACGCCGCTGAAGGACACGGCGATGGCGGTGGCCCCCTCCAGGGTGGTCTGGATGGCACGTTTTCCCAGCGCGTACTCGATGCCTGGAACTTGACAGTGCATGGGACGTCCCGCTACGATGCGCACCTGCCGGTTCTCCGTGATCTGAAGAACAACATTGTTGTCCAGCACATAAATTGAATTATCCATGGGGTTGATGGCCAAGTCTGTTGGCCACTCCAATCGCACCTGCGGGGAAATGAGATGCAGCACAGATGTCAGAGATACGCAAAACGAATACAAAACAAACACACACACACACACACACACACACACACTTCGTACATACTTTGTAACTTTTGTTACGCCAAACCACTAGTGGAGTGTCAGCTCTTTGCGATGACTTTGTATTCACCTCTAAGGTGGAAATAAAAACGCCCGACGTTTCGCCAGTCGACGTGGTTTTATCGGAAAGTTGAACGTTAACATTTCGGTTTGGATACGGGTTGGAATTGGGTGACGCGAGAGGTTTCAGGCATTGGACTTCGGATCCATAGATCTAGACTACACATTTACATTTACATGTACATTTGCAGCATTTAGCAGACGCCCTTATCCAGAGCGACTTAAGGGTTAAGGGCCTTGCTCAAGGGCCCACTAGTGGCAGCTTGACGGTGGTGGGGTTTGAACCCGTGATCTTCCGGTCCAGTGTCCAACACCTTAACCACTGGGCTACACCACCTCCTTACTACACCAAGCTGCCCCTCTGTGGGCCCTTGAGCAAGGCCCCCATAGCTGTTCACTTGTTTGAAAACGATAAGAGAATAAACGCATCTGCCCAGGAATATAAAAGTACTTTGTTTCCATTCCAATCAGGCTCATATTTACAGTATCCTCTATTCTGATTGGCCAGCCCTCCACCCGTACACACGTCGCTACAATCCGTCTTCAGGACGCGCTTTTTATTTGTTTGGGTTTTCTTTTCCCTGTAAAGTTCTCACGCGGGAGAATCCGAAGGTATAAAAGACGAGAGCAGGTGGTATTAATGGATGTCACCGCGAGTGTGTGTTAAATTCCCTCCGTTCTCGGAGTGTTCGGAGAGCCCGTAGTGAGTAGATGTTTTAATTCCTCCGGTCCACTGCGTCTCTCCGAGGCCGAGGCGTCGCCGTGACACTGATGAAGAAGAATCCTTTAACTTTCCAGCTCTATTACAAAGCGAGAGCGGGGCTTTATTTCATTCTGCTGTCACTGGGTCATTTATTTTGTGCCAGAGGGGATAAACAAGAAGAAGAAGCAAAAGTAAAATCTTGAGCGTTGGGTATCGGAGCAGATCCTTTTTAACGAGGATTTTATGACCCTTTCGCCACTAATAGTCTGTTTGCCGAGACTGAATCAGAGAGAAATTTACTTTTGATTTCGTTTGCTCGTCGGTTTCACACTGTGTTAATTAAACGAATCAAAAAGCAAGAAAAAAAGGGGCGTGTGGGGCTGAAACACATCCTGCCAAAAAAATAAAAAAAGCCTCTGATGGAAATCACAGGAACGATCCCGAGCACACAGTCTGGGTTAAATAATTGACTGGGCAATTATATAAATAACTATATAAAAAAAAACACAGTCACATCTAACAGTTATATTTCGCTTTTTTTTCATCTACAGCTCCGTCAGTTCAGTTCAGTTCAGTTCAGTTCAGGTCGTGTTGCACTTTTGTCGACGTACAATGAAAATGAGTTTTAAAAGAAGTGTATCATTAATGCTCAGGACAGAGGTGATGGTGTTGAGGAGAAAATATACAAATATGTGTGTATATATATATATATATAAGATATAGAAGAACCTTGACAGCAAGTCAGTAGCAAACACGTCCACATCTCCATTTCCTACTAAAAAACACGAGAGTCAAGAAACTCAACTGTTTAAGCAGGATATTTTATAAGAGTTCCATCATGGGTGTGGGTTTAGTGGGGGTTGGGTGTGGGTCTGGGGGTGGGTTTTAGGGGTTGGTGTGGGTCTGGGGGCTGGGGGTGGTGGGGGGCTGGGGGGGTTGGGGGGGTTGGGTTTGGGAGTGGGGGGGGGGTTGGGACGGGGGGGGTGGGGGTTTGGGGGGGGTATGGGATGCTGGGGGGGAGGGGTTTGGGTCGTGCGGTCGGGGATGTGGGTTTGAGGGGTTGGGTGGGGGTACGAATGGAAGGGTTGGGTGGGGAGGGGGTTGGGTGGTTGGGGCTAGTCTGGGAAATGGGTTTGAACTGGTGGTTATTTAGGGGAGGGTTTTGGTAGGGTGTGGTTTGGTGTGGGTTCTAGGGGCTGGGATGTGGGTAGGGGAGGGTTTGGGTAAGGTCTAGGTATGGGGGGGTTTGAAAATGGTTGGGGTGGGTGTGGAGTGTGGGTTGGGAGGGGTGGGGTGGGTTGTGGGTGGGGAGGGGTGGGGGGGTGGGAGTGTGGTGGGGGGGGGGGGTGGGGAGGAGGGGGGGTGGGGGGGGGGGGGTCTGGGATGTGGGGTTTTTAGGGGGGGTGTAGGGTGTGAGGGGGGGGGGGGTAGGGGAGGGGGGTGGTGGAGGATAATCGGAGGCGGGTAGACGGGGGAACTGAGGGGGTGGGGGGGGGTTTGGGGGGGGGGATAGGGGTTTGGTGGTGGGTCGGGGGGATGTGGGTTGGTAGGGGTGTAGGTGTGGGTGGGGGTGATGGGAGGTTTTAGGGGTGGGGTGGGTTGGGTGGTGGGGTTGTAGGGAGGGGGGGTGGACTGGGTTGGGGGGTGGGGTGGGGGATGGGGAGGTTGGGGGGTTGGGTGTGGTTGTGGGGATGTGGGTTTTGGGGGTTGGGTGTGGGTCTGGATGGGGTTAATTGAAGGGTGGGTGTGTTGGTTGGAGGGGTTGGGTTGGGTCTGGGATGGTGGGTTTTAGTATCTGGGTGCTGGGGATGTGGGTTTTAGGGGTTTGGTGTGGGTCTGGACGCGGGTTTTAGGGGTTGGGTGGGTCTGGGATGTGGGTTTTAGGGGTTGGGTGGGGTCGGGGATGTGGGTTTTAGGGGTTTGGTGTGGGTCTGGGATGTGGGTTTTGGGGGTTGGGTGTGGGTCGGGGATGTGGGTTTTAGGGGTTTGGTGTGGGTCTGGGTTGGGGTGGGTTGGGTTGGGGGGGTTGGGTGGGGTTTGGGTGTGGGTCTGGGTTGTGGGTTTTGGGGGTTTGGTGTGGGTCTGGGTTGGGGTGGGTTTTGGGTTGGGGTTTGGTGTGGGTCTGGGATGTGGGTTTTGGGTTGGGTTGGGTGGGGATGTGGGTTTTAGGGGTGGGTGTGGGTCTGGGATGTGGGTTTTACGGGTTGGGTGTGGGTCGGGGATGTGGGTTTTGGGGTTGGGTGTGGGTCTGGGTTGGGTTTTAGGGGTTGGGTGTGGGTCTGGGATGTGGGTTTTGGGGGTTGGGTGTGGGTTTGGGATGTGGGTTTTGGGGGTTGGGTGTGGGTCTGGACGCGGGTTTTAGGGGTGGTGGGTCTGGGATTGGGTTTTGGGGGTTTGGTGTGGGTCTGGGATGTGGGTTTTGGGGGTTTGGTGTGGGTCTGGGTTGTGGGTTTTAGGGGTTTGGTGTGTGGGTCGGGTATGTGGTTTTGGGGGTTGGGTGTGGGTCTGGGATGTGGGTTTTGGGGGTTTGGGTGTGGGTCTGGGATGTGGGTTTTAGGGGTTTGGTGTGGGTCTGGATGGGGTTTGGTGTGGGTCTGGACGGGTTTTAGGGGTTCGGTGTGGGTCTGGGATGTGGGTTTTGGGGGTTTGGTGTGGGTCTGGGATGTGGGTTTTGGGGGTTTGGTGTGGGTCTGGGATGGGGTTTTGGGGGTTGGTTGGGTCTGGGATGTGGGTTTTGGGGGTTGGGTGGTTGGGTTTGGTGTGGGTCTGGGGTATGGGTTTTGTGTTTTTTGGTGTGGGTGTGTTTGGTGTGATTGCGGGTTTTGAATAAAGTGTGGGTGTGGGTTTTGTGTGTTGGTTGTGTATATGATGTGGGTTGTTGGTGCGGGTTTTGTGTGTGATGTGGGTTTGTGAGGTGTGGGTCTGGGATTTGAGAGTGGGTTTTGGTTGTGGGTCTCGGTTGTGGTTCTGGGTATGAGTTTGGGTTGTGGGTATTGGTTGTGGTTGTGGGTCTCGGTTGTGGTCGTGGGTCTCGGTCGTGGTTGTGGGTATGAGTTTGGGTCATTGGTGTGGGTCTCGGTTGTGGTTGTGGGTGTGGATCTCAGTTGTGGTTGTACATATGATATTGGGTTCTGGGTTGTGGTTGAGGGTCTCATTTGTGGTTGTGGGATGTGGGTCTTGGTTGTGGATGTGGGTGTGGGTCATGGTTGTGGTTGTGGGTTGTAGTTGTGGGTCTAAGTTGTGGTTGTGGGTTCTGGGTTGTGGGTCTCGGTTTTGGTTGTGGGTCTCGGTCATGGTTGTGGGTCTCAGTCATGGTTGTGGGTCTCGGTTGTGGATGTAGGTTGTAGGGTCTCGGTTGTGGTTCTGGGTTCTGGGTTGTGACTATGGGTTGTGGGTTGTGGGTCTCGGCTGTGGTTGTGGGTCTCGGCTGTGGTTGTGGGTCTCGGCTGTGGTTGTGGGTCTCGGCTGTGGTTGTGGGTCTCGGCTGTGGTTGTGGGTCTCGGCTGTGGTTGTGGGTCTCGCTTGTGGATGTGGGTTTGGGTCTCGGTCAAGGTTGTGGATCTCAGTCATGGTTATGGCTCTGGGTTGTGGGTTGTTGGACTCGGTTGCGGTTGTGGGTCTCGGACGTGGTTGTGGGTCTGATTTGTGGTTGTGGGTCTAGGTTGTGGCTCTGGGTTGTGGGACTCGGTTGTGGATGTGGGTGTGGGTCTTGGTTGTGGCTCTGGGTTGTGGGACTTTGCGTGGGGTCTCACTGGTTGTGGGTCGGTTTTGTGGGGTCTTGGTTGTGGCTCTGGGTTGTGGGATGTGGGTGTGGGTTGTGGGTCTTGGTTGTGGCTCTGGGTTGTGGTTTGTGGGACTCGGTTGTGGATGTGGGTGTGGGTCTCGGCCGTGGTTGTGGGTCTTGGTTGTAGCTCTGGGTTGTGGGACTCGGTTGCGGTTGTGGGTCTCGGACGTGGTTGTGGGTCTGAGTTATTGTTGTGGGTCTCAGTTGTGGCTCTGGGTTGTGGTTTGTGGGTCTCGGCCGTGGTTGTGGGTCTTGGTTGTAGCTCTGGGTTGTGTGTTGTGGAACTCTGTTGCGGTTGTGGGTCTTGGACGTGGATGTGGGTCTCGGTTGTGGCTCTGGGTTGTGGTTTGTGGGACTCGGTTGTGGATGTGGGTGTGGGTCTCGGTCGTGGTTGTGGGTCTGAGTTGTAGCTCTGGGTTGTGTGTTGTGGAACTCTGTTGCGGTTGTGGGTCTTGGACGTGGTTGTGGGTCTGGGTTGTGGATGTGGGTCTCGGTTGTGGTTCTGGGTTGTGGGACTCGGTTGTGATTGTGGATGGAGAGATGGAGGGATCAGAACAGAAGGTCCATGTGAATGTTTCTGATAAATTGATGGTGGCGGCTCAGGCAGGTGGTGCAGCGATGTCTACTGAGAAGTGGAATGAAACTGACAGTCTTGGGTGTGGGTGTTTTGGTGGAGGTTTTTGGTGGGGGTATTATGGAGGATAGTTTCAGGGTTTCAGGTGGGGGTATTATGGAGGAGAGTTTTGGGTGGGGGTATTATGGAGGAGAGATTTGGGTGGGGGTATTATGGGGAGAGATTTGGGTGGGGGTATTATGGAGGAGAGATTTGGGTGGGGGTATTATGGAGGAGAGTTTTGGGTGGGGGTATTTTGGAGGAGAGTTTTATTATGGAGGAGAGTTTTGGGTGGGGGTATTTTGGAGGAGAGTTTTATTATGGAGGAGAGTTTTGGGTGGGGGTATTATGGAGGAGAGATTTGGGTGGGGGTATTATGGAGGAGAGATTTGGGTGGGGGTATTATGGAGGAGAGATTTGGGTGGGGGTATTATGGAGGAGAGTTTTGGGTGGGGGTATTATGGAGGAGAGATTTGGGTGGGGGTATTATGGAGGAGAGTTTGGGTGGGGGTTTGGGGCGCAGTTGGGTGGGGTATTATGGAGGAGAGTTTGGGTGGGGGATTTGGGGCGAGTTTTGGGTGGGGGTATTATGGAGGAGAGATTTTGGGTTATTTTGGAGGAGTTTTATTATGGAGTTTTGGGTGAGGAGAGAGGCTTTGGGTGGGGGGTATTTTGGATGGAGGAGAGTTTTGGGTGGGGGTTTATTTTGGCGTGGGGGTGGGGGTTTATTATTTTGGGTGGTGGGGTTAGGAGAGTTTTGGGTGGGGTGGGGTATTTGGAGTTTGGGTGGGGGTATTTGGAGGAGAGTTTTGGAGGAGGAGTGGAGGAGAGTTTTGGGTGGGGGTATTTTGGGTGGGGAGAGTTTTGGGTGGGGGTATTTTGGAGGAGAGTTTTATTATGGAGGAGAGTTTTGGGTGGGGGTATTTGGGGAGATGGGGGGTCATTACTGGTAGCGTTTTGGAGGCGGAGAGTTTTATTATGGAGGAGAGTTTTGGGTGGGGGTATTTTGGGGAGAGTTTTATTATGGAGGAGAGATTTGGGTGGGGGTATTATGGAGGAGAGTTTTGGGGGTGGGGGTATTTTGGGTGGGGGTAGGAGGAGTTTTCTGGCGGCGTTATTATGGAGGAGAGAGTTTTGGGTGGGGGTATTATGGAGGAGAGATTTTATTATGGAGGAGAGTTTTGGGTGGGGGTAATGGAGGAGAGTTTTGGGTGGGGGTATTATGGAGGAGAGATTTGGGTGGGGGTATTATGGAGGAGAGATTTGGGTGGGGGTATTATGGAGGAGAGATTTATTATGGAGGAGAAACAATTTGCAGGTCGTTTACAATCTTTCATATTATTGAAAAGAGAGATATTTTTTATCCATTTACGGTTACGCAGTTCTGTGTGTGTTGGTCGTTTCTCAGGTATATTTTTCCCTCTGATCCGCACTGTAATAAAGCTTCTATTCTGAAGACGTTAGACTTTAATACTCCTTGAGGATCGTTAATCCGCAGATTAAACACACCACAAGTTCACTTATCTCTTCTTTATTCGCTGCTCAGCGCTCATAATCTGCTACTTATAGGGTTTATAATGTGAAGTTCCACTCAGCACTCTCACTGCACGGCCGAGCTTCAGACCTGCTCATAAACACCGTAAAAGGACTTCAGTGCCGCGATTTGATTCTTATTTCAATAGATGTTGGTGTGGGTGTAGATGTGAGTGTAGATGTGGGTGTAGATGTGGGTATGGATGTAGGTGTGGGTATGAATGTGGGTGTAGATGAGGGTGTGATGTGGGTGGATGTGTAGATGTGGGTGTAGATGTGGGTGTGTGATGTGGGTGTAGAATGTGGGTGTGGATGTGGGTGTAGATGTGGGTGTGGATAGATGTGGGAATGTGGGATGTGGGTGTGGGGTGTGATGTAGATGTGGGTGTGGATGTGGGTGTTTGTGTGATGGGTGTAGATGTGGGTGTGGGTGTGGATGTGGATGTGGGTGTAGATGTGGGTGTAGATGGGGATGTGGGGTGTGGTGGGTGTGGAATGTGGGTGTGTGTGTAGTGGGGTGTGTGTGGGAGTTGTGGGTGTGTGTGGGTGTGTGGTGTTGGTGTGGTGTGTGGGTGTATGTGGGTGTAAGAATGTGGGTGTGTGTAGATGAGGGTGTGAATGTGGGTGTAGATGTGGGTGTGAATGTGGGTGTAGATGTGGGTGTGAGGGTGTGAATGTGGGTGTAGATGTGGTGTGATGTGGGTGTAGATGAGGGTGTGGGTGTGGATATGGGTGTAGATGTGGATTATTATCGCAGGTTTTATCGCAGGACTTTTCACAGGTTTTATCGCAGGTTTTATCGCAGACTTAAAATCGCAGGTTTTATCGCATGTTTTATCAGTTTTATCGTTTTATCGCAGGTTTTATCACAGGACTTATGTTTTATCGCAGGTTTTATCGCAGGTTTTATCGGTTTTATCAGGTTTTATCACAGGACTTATGCATTTTATCGCAGGTTTTATCGCATTTTATCGCAGGTTTTATCGCAGGTTTTATCGGTTTTATCAGGTTTTATCGCATTTTATCGCAGGTTTTATCGTTTTATCGCAGGTTTTATCGCATTTTATCGCATTTTTTATCGCAGTTTTATCGTTTTATCGCAGGTTTTATCACAGGACTTATCGCATGTTTTATCGCAGGTTTTATCGCATTTTATCACAGTTTTATCAGGTTTTATCACAGGACTTTTATCGCAGTTTTATCGCAGGTTTTATCACAGGTTTTATCGTTTTATCAGGTTTTATCACAGGACTTTATCGCAGGGTTTTATCGCAGGTTTTATTGCAGGTTTTTATCGCAGGTTTTATCGCATGTTTTATCGCAGGTTTTATCACAGGACTTATCGCAGGTTTTATCGCAGGTTTTATCACGGACTTTTATTGCATGTTTTATCACATGTTTTATCGCAGGTTTTATCGCATGTTTTATCACATGTTTTATCGCAGGTTTTATCACATGTTTTATCACATGTTTTATCACAGTTTTATCGCAGGTTTTATCGCATGTTTTATCACATGTTTTATCGCAGGTTTTATCACATGTTTTATCACATGTTTTATCGCAGGTTATCGCATGTTTTATCACAGGTTTTATCAGGTTTTATCGTTTTATCATTTTATCGTTTTATCGCACAGGTGCAGGTTTTATCAGGTTTTATCGCAGGTTTTATTGCATGTTTTATCGCAGGTGTTTTATCGCAGTTTTATCGTTTTATTGCGCAGTTTTATCGCAGGTTTTATCACAGGAATGCATGTTTTATCGCATGTTTTATCGCAGGTTTTATCGCAGGTTTTATCGCAGTTTTATCGTTTTATCACAGCATTTTATCGTTTTATCGCATGTTTTATCACATTTTATATCAGGTTTTATCAGGTTTTATCAGGTTTTATCGCAGTTTTATTGCAGGTTTTATCGCAGGTTTTATCGCATGTTTTATCGCAGGTTTTATCACAGGACTTATCGCAGGTTTTATCGCAGGTTTTATCGCAGGTTTTATCGCAGGTTTTATCGCAGGTTTTATCGCAGGTTTTATCGCATGTTTTATCGCAGTTTTATCGTTTTATCGCAGGTTTTATTGCATGTTTTATCATGTTTTATCACAGGTTTTATCACAGGTTTTATCGCATGTTTTATCGCAGGTTTTATCGCAGGTTTTATCGCATGTTTTATCACAGGTTTTATCAGGTTTTATCACAGGTTTTATCGCAGGTTTTATCGGTTTTATCATGTTTTATCGCAGGTTTTATCGCAGGTTTTATCGCAGGTTTTATCGCATGTTTTATCGCAGGTTTTATCGCATGTTTTATCACATGTTTTATCGCAGGTTTTATCACAGGTTTTATCGCAGGTTTTATCGCATGTTTTATCACATGTTTTATCGCAGGTTTTATCGCATGTTTTATCACAGTTTTATCGTTTTATCGCAGGTTTTATCGCATGTTTTATCGTTTTATCGCAGGTTTTATTGCGTTTTATCGCAGGTTTTATCATGTTTTATCGCATTTTTAGTTTTATCAGTTTTTATCGTTTTATCAGTTTTATTCGTTTTATCGCAGGTTTTATCGCAGGTCTGACGTAGTTTAAATATAAAGTAGGACACGGGAAAGTTTCGCTAAGTGTGTTACACTCCGTTTTCAATACTTTTTTTGTTTTTTTTCTGTGGGGAAAGGTTTTGAGGAAACACATGCTGGCGTGTTGATATGAAACAATTTCATGGCAGCTATTTTTGAATGCTGAAATGGACAAGGATATATGAAGTTCATCTTAAAATATTAGATGACTGTACTGGAAATAAGACTTTACCTTCTGTCCTGCAATAAGAAGCATAAAAACATCATCCATCATTTGTCTGAGAGCTTTGAAAAACGACAAAAAGAAACACGCGAGTGTTCACCTGCGTCCTCGTCTACCCACGCTAATCCTTACCACAGCGCTGTGATGAGTCGGGAAAATAAAAAAAGAGTCCCTCGTTTTTACGTTTTTATTTTTACGCCCACATTTTTTACTTTTTGGGAAAATTGCATGAAAAAAATAATTACTTCATTAATTCATTCATTCATTTTTTACAATTTATTTATATATTTGCTCGTTTCTCTATTTATTCATTCATTCATTCATCTTCTACCGCTATATCCGATCTTCCCTCGGGTCACGGGGAGTCTGTGCCTATCTCAGGCGTCTATGGGCATTAAGGCAGGACACACCCTGGATGGAATGCCAACCCATCGCAGGGCACACACACACACACATTCACACACTCACACACTCACATTCACACACACACACACACACATTCATACACTAGGGACAATTTTCCAAGGTGCCAATCAACCTACCGTGCATGTTTTTGGACCGGCGGAGGAAACCGGAGATCCCGGAGAAAAACCCCCTGAGACACGCGGAGAACATGCACAAACTCCACACACACACATGGCCGAGACGGGAATCGAACCCGGATCCTGGCGGTGTGAGGCGAACATGCTAACCACTAAGCCACCGTGCCCTGTCTATTTATTTGTTTAGGTATTTATTTATTCACTATATTTGTTGTTTTGTGATTGGAAAGAAGATTTTTTTTCCACACAGAAAATCATTAAAAAAATTAATTAAGACATTTAAACCGAATTGCAGTTAAATACCGGATTCTGATTGGTCAGAAAGTTATGTTTCATTTTACCAAAGTTTAAACGAATCCGTTCGTTTAGATTTGCGTTCGTTTAGTAACGACACATTTTATACCAGATTCTCATCAAATTTGTTTACATTTTTATTTTACACTTATAGAAGGAGTCTCCAGTGTCAGCACTTTGTAACATTCATGCAAAGCTGTAAATATAAACAGAGTTGTTTACTTAATTTTGACTTATTTTTAAATATTTACTACAATAAATAAATACAAAATACGCAGCAAAATGAATATACTGTGATTCCATTGTTTAAATGTAAAGAGTAACGATTTATTATTTTAATTTCTTTTATATTTAATATTATAAATGTAAATCCCGAGATTTGTATGTATTATTTGTGTTTATTACGAAAAGGTTAAAACGATGGAGAAAAAAATGATCTGAGTGTAAAACCTGCGCAACGTCCAAATCCAAATGTATTCACTGAGAATGCAGTGTGGCGGAAATCTCAGCTGATACGCTGCACCTGACACGTGACGCCTGACACATGACGCCTGACACATGACGCCTGACCCGTGATGCCTGACACGTGACGCCTGACCGGTGACGCCTGAACTGTAGTGCCTGATCCGTGATGCATGACCTGTAGTGCCTGACCCATGACGCCTGACCTGTAGTGCCTGACCCGTGACGCCTGACCTGTAGTGCCTGACCTGTGACGCCTGTGACCCTGACCCGTGACGCCTGACCCGTGACCCGTGACCTGACCTAGTGCCTGACCCGTGACGTGACCTGACCTGACCTGTAGTGCCTGACCCGTGATCGTGACGCCTGACCTGTAGTGCTGTGACTGACCTGTAGACGTGACGCCTGACCTGTAGTGCCTGACCCGTGACGCCTGACCTGTAGTGCCTGACCTGTGACGCCTGACCTGTAGTGCCTGACCCGTGACGCCTGACCCGTGACGCCTGACCCGTATGACGTATGATCTGTGACGCATGACCTGTAGTACCTGACCCGTGACGCCTGACCCATGACCCGTGACGCCTGACCCGTGACCCGTGACGCATGACCCCTGTGACCTGACCCGTGAGTACCTGACCCGTGACGCCTGACCTGACCCGTGACCCGTGACCCGTGACCTGACCCGTGACGCCTGACCTGTGGTGCCTGACCCGTGACGTATGACCTGACCCGTGACGCCTGACCTGTCGTGACACCTGACCCGTGACGCCTGACCCGTGACGCCTGACCCGTGACGCCTGACCTGTAGTGCCTGACCCGTGACGCCTGACCCGTGACGTATGACCCGTGACGCCCTGAATTATGACCTGTGGTGCGTGACGCCGACCTGACCTGTAGTGCCTGACCCGTGGTGCCTGACCCGTGACGCCTGACCCGTGACGTATGACCCGTGACGCCTGACCTGTAGTACCTGACCCATGATGCCTGACCTGTAGTGCCTGAAGTGTGAAACCTGACCTGTGACACCTGACCTGTAGTGCCTGACCTGTGGCGCATGACCTGCAGTGCCTGATCAGTGATGCCTGACCTGTAGTGTCTGATCCATGACACATGACCAGCAACGATGTGCCGGACCTGTGAAACCTGACCCGTGACGCCTGACCTGTAGTGCCTGACCCGTGACTGACCTGTGACATGACCTGACGCCTACCCGTGCCTGACCAGTGACGCCTGACTTGTAGTGCCTGACCCATGACACATGACCAGCAACGACTGACCTGTAGTGCCTGACCTGTTAAACCTGACTCGTGAAGACTGACCTGTAGTGCATGACCTGCGGTACCTGACATACATTACCTGACCTGCATTACCTGACCAATGACGTCTGACCTGCATTACCTGACCCGCATTACCCGACCTGCATTACCCGACCTACATTACCTGACCTGCATTACCTGACCTGCATTACCTGACCCGCATTACCTGACCTGATGACTACCTTACCTGCATTACCTGACCCGCATTACCCGACCTGCATTACCCGACCTACATTACCTGACCTGCATTACCTGAACTGTCATGACTGACCAATGACGTCTGACCCGCATTACCTGACCCGCATGACCTGACCCGCATTACCTTACCTGCATTACCTGACCTGCATTACCTGACCCGCATTACCTGACCTGCATTACCTTACCTGCATTACCTGACCCGCATGACCTGACCCGCATTACCTGACCTGCATTACCTGACCTGCATTACCTGACCCGCATTACCTGACCTGCATTACCTGACCTGCATTACCTGACCTGCATTACCTGACCTGCATTACCTGACCCGCATTACCTGACCCGCATGACCTGACCTGCGGCGCCTGATGTGCCTGTCTGCATGTGAGACACAGCCGTGTTTCTCGGTTATAATAAACGAGTCCTGAAGGCTAAGTGTGATCCTCTTAATGAGGCACTT
>JACRUU010000003.1:4138592-4143592 GCA_030449085.1 Kryptopterus vitreolus
CATCAATCTATTTATACATCATTCCATCCATCTGTTCAACCATCCCTCTATCTGTCCATCCATCCATCCATTAATCTATCTATACATCTATCCTCTGCTAACCATCCCTCTATCTGTCCATCCATCCATCCCTCCATCCAAAACAATCTATACATCACTCCATCCCTCTTTCTCTCCATCCATCAGTCCATCATCAATCTATCTGTCCATCCATCTGTTCAACCATCTGTCCTTCTACTGTCCATCCATTCCATCCATCCATCCATCCATCAATCGATCTATACATCACTATCCATCTGCTCAATCCCTCTATCTGTCCACCATCTCCATCCATCTGTTCAACCATCAATCCATCCATCTGTTCCATCCATCCATCCATCCATATCCCTACATCCATCAATCATCACTCCATCCCTCTTTCTGTCATCCTCATCATCTATCCATCCATCTGTTCAACCATCTCATCTCCCTCCATCCATCTTATCTTCATCTCCTCATCCCTTCATTTGTCTATACATACCTCCATCCATCATGCATCCATCTATCCATCAATCTATCTATACATCCCTCCAATCATCTATTCAACCATCTGTCCATCCACCCATTTCCCATGAATCTATGGATCAACCAATCAATCAATCAATCAATTAACCAATCAATCAATCAATCAATAAATAAATAAATAAATAAACAAAATAAATCTATAAATCAGTTTCATCCCAAACTATTCCATCAGAACTGTATTTGTGTTTTATAATATTTCTGTCCTTCTGTAATAAACAGTTCTGATTTTTCGAGGATTGTTAATTAACTCTGCAGCGACAATACACACACACACACACACACACACACACACACACACACACACACACCACACACACACACACACACACACACACACACACACACACACAACACATACACACGTTTATGCAGTTTCTGTAACGGCACTAAAAGTGGGTCACGTTTCCTGTTTCTCTCAGCAGGACTCAGTGATGCCTGGTGCAAATGAAATCACAGCGAGCGCGGTCACGGATTTAAGGAGTGTAATCCGACTCGAACAGAGGGAACAAAGGGAACGAGGGAAAGCAACAGGAAGGAAGAGGAATGAATCGGGTGGAGTTAATGAGGAGCAGCTATTTAACACCACCATGTTAATGCAATTAATTCACACCAGTCATGTGATCATCTGCGACTCAATGAACACTCTATACACACTGACGGCTAGTTATAATGGTTAATGTGAGTAAATGCTGGTTATAATGGTTAATGTGTGTAAATGGTGGTTATAATGGTTTATGGTGTAAACGGTGGTTATAATGGTTAATGTGAGTATATGGTGGTTATAATGGTTTATGGTGTAAACGGTGGTTATAATGGTTAATGGGTTAAATGGAGGTTATAATGGTTAATAGGGTAAATGGTGGTTATAATGGTTAATGGGTAATGGTGGTTATAATGGTTAATAGGGTAAATGGAGGTTATAATGGTTAAATAGGGTAAGTGGTGGTTATAATGGTTAATGTGAGTATATGGTGGTTATAATGGTTATATGGGTAAATGGTGGTTATAATGGTTAATGGGTTAAATGGAGGTTATAATGGTTAATATGGTAAGTGGTGGTTATAATGGTTAATGTGAGTAGATGGTGGTTATAATGGTTACGAGGGTAAATGGTGGTTATAACGGTAAATGTGAGTAGATGGTGGTTAATATGGTAAGTGGTGGTTATAATGGTTAATGTGAGTAGATGGTGGTTATAATGGTTAATAGGGTAAATGGTGGTTATAACGATTAATGTGAGTAGATGGTGGTTATAATGGTTAATAAGTGGTAAATGGCTGGTTAATAATGGTAATATGGTAAGTGGTGGTTATAATGGTTAATGTGAGTATATGGTGGTTATAATGGTTTATGGTGTAAACGGTGGTTATAATGGTTAATAGGGTAAATGGTGGTTATAATGGTCAATAGGTTAACTTGAGGTTATAATGGTTAATAGGCTAAGTGGTGGTTATAATGGTCAATGGGTTAAATGGAGGTTATAATGGTTAATAGGGTAAGTGGTGGTTATAATGGTTAATGTGAGTATATGGTGGTTATAATGGTTAATAGGGTAAATGGTGGTTATAATGGTTAATGGGTTAAATGGAGGTTATAATGGTTAATATGGTAAGTGGTGGTTATAATGGTTAATGTGAGTATATGGTGGTTATAATGGTTAATAGGGTAAATGGTGGTTATAACGATTAATGTGAGTAGATGGTGGTTATAATGGTTAATAGGGTAAATGGTGGTTATAACGGTTAATGTGAGTAGATGGTGGTTATAATGGTTAATAGGGTAAATGGTGGTTATAATGGTTAATAGGGTAAATGGAGGTTATAATGGTTAATATGGTAAGTGGTGGTTATAATGGTTAATGTGAGTAGATGGTGGTTATAATGGTTAATAGGGTAAATGGTGGTTATAATAGTTAATAGGGTAAATCGTGGTTATAATGGTTAATAGGGTAAATGGTGGTTATAATAGTTAATAGGGTAAATGGTGGTTATAATGGTTAATAGGGTAAATGGTGGTTATAACTCGTAACTACGTCCTGAAAACTTTTCTCGTCAGCAGACTTTCCGTTTCTTCAGTTTCACAGAGACAAAAACCCGAGTGAATTTGTAGCGTGACTATGACTTTATTCTGTTTCTTTCTGATTCTCCACGTTCTTCTCTCCATCTCTCTCCCTCCATCTCTCCACCTCTCCCTCTATCCCTCTCTCTCTCTCTTTCTCTCTGTCTGTCTTTCTGACAAAGAAAGTGAACCTTCAAACTGTACCAAGTTCAATCTCACGCTGCCTGGAGCAATCTGTGTGTGTGTGTGTGTGTGTGTGGTGTGTGTGGGAGGCCTTTGGGGTGGTCTGTGGGTGGAGGGTGTGGTGTGGTCGGTGTGTGTGTGTGTGTGTGGTGGGAGTGTCTGTGTGGGGTGGGTATGTGTGTGTGGTGGGTGTGTGTGTCGGGTGTGTGCGGGGTGTGTAGGTGGGTGTGGTGTGTGTGTGTGTGTGTGTGTGTGTGTGTGTGTGTGTGTGTGTGTGTGTGTGTGTGTGTGTGTGTGTGTGTGTGTGTGTGTGTGTGTGTGTGTGTCTGTGTGTGTGTGTGTGTTGTGTCGTGTGTGGATGTGTGGTCTGTGTGTGTAACGGGTGTGTGTGTGTGTGTGTGTGTGGTAACTGGTTGTGTGTGTGTGTGTTTTTGTGTCTGTACGTGTGTGTGTGTTGTCAACTCCACACTCGTCTGTAAAGTGTATAACGTTGGAGGTTCAGGTTCTGAAATTCACTTTTCACTGAAATTTACTTTTAAAGACCCAAAAGTAGTGTGTAGTGTAGTTGTAGTGTGATGATCCAGACAGATGTGAAAGTTATAGTGTGATTATACAGATGTGAAAGTTATAGTGTGATTATACAGATGTGAAAGTTATAGTGTGATTATACAGATGTGAAGGTTATAGTGTGATTATACAAAAGTAGTGTGATTTAGTGTATTGTACAGTGTGATAGTTGATTTACAAGTTTATAAAAAACAGATGTGGAGTTATATGTGAAGGAATGTAGAAAGTAGTGATAGTTGTAGTGATTATACAGATGATACAGAAAGTTATAGTGTGATTATACAGATGTGAAAGACTGTAGTGTGATTATACAGATGTGATGTGAATTATCAAGTGTGTATTGTATGTGTGTGATTATGACAGATGTGAAAGTTATAGTGTGATTATACAGATGTGAAGGTTGTAGTGTGATTATACAGATGTGAAGTGTGATGATCCAGATGTGAATTCTGTAGTGTGATGATCCAGATGTGAATGTTGTAGTGTGATTATGCAGATGTGAATGCTGTAGTGTGATGATCCAGATGTGAAAGTTATAGTGTGATTATACAGATGTGAAAGTTATAGTGTGATTATACAGATGTGAAGTTATAGTGTGATTATACAGATGTGAAGGTTGATTATACAGTGTGATGATCAGAGTGTGATTATACAAGAAATAGTGTGATTATACAGATGTGAAAGTTATAATATGATTATACAGATGTGAAAGTTATAGTGTGATTATACAGATGTGAAAGTTATAATATGATTATACAGATGTGAAAGTTATAGTGTGATTATACAGATGTGTGAAAGTTATAGTGTGATTATACAGATGTGAAATGTGTTATAGTGTAATATGATTATACAGATGTGAAAGTTATAGTTATATGATGATATACAGATGTGAAGATGTGAAGTGTGAGTTATGTAGTGTGATTATACAGATGTGAATTCTGTAGTGTGATTATACAGATGTGAATGTTGTAGTGTGATTATACAGATGTGAAGGTTGTAGTGTGATTTAAAGTGTATTCTGTAGTGTGATTATACAGATGTGATGTGAAAGTGTGATTATACAGATGTGAAGTTATAGTGTGATTATACAGATGTGAAGGTTGTAGTGTGATATACAGTTGTGAATCTGTAGTGTGATTATACAGATGTGAATGTTGTAGTGTGATTATACAGATGTGAAGGTTGTAGTGTGATTATAAAGTTGTGAATTCTGTAGTGTGATTATACAGATGTGAATGTTGTAGTGTGATTATACAGATGTGAAGGTTGTAGTGTGATTATACAGATGTGAAGGTTGTAGTATGATGATGTGATTATACAGATGTGAAGGTTGTAGTGTGATTAAAGTTGTGAATGCTGTAGTGTGATGATCCAGATGTGAATGTGAATTGAAAGTTATAGTGTGTACAGATGTTGTAGTGTGATGATCCAGATGTGAAGTTGTGGTGTGATGATCCAGATGTATGTTGTGGTGTGATGATCCAGATGTGAATTTGTAGTGTGATGATCCAATGTGAAAATTATATTGTGATGGTGTGATGATCTGAAAGTGATTATACAGATGTGAAAGTTATAGTGTGATTATACAGATGTGAAAGTTATAATATGATTATACAGATGTGAAAGTT
>JACRUU010000003.1:4156092-4158592 GCA_030449085.1 Kryptopterus vitreolus
GATATGATACCTTATGATACCATACCAAACGATACGATACCTAATGATAAGATACTCAACGATATGATACCTAACGATAGGATACTGAATGATATGATACCTTATGATATAATACTGAACGCTACGGTACCTAACGATGCGATAATGAATGATATGATACCATACCAAACGATGTGATACCTAATGATATGATACCAAATGATACAATACTGAACGATATGATATCTAACGATACGATACTGAATATGTTACCTTATGATATGATAATGAGTGATATGATACTGTATTATACAATACTGAATGATACGATACCTAACAATACTATACTGAATGATATGATACCTTATGATACAATACTGAATGAAATGATACCTAACGATACAATATTCAACAGTATGATACCATACCTAATGACACGATACTGAACAATACGATACCTAATGATACGATACTGAACGATACGATACCTAATGATACGATACTGTACGATACCATACCTAATGATACGATACTGAACGATACGATACCTAATGATACGATACTGAACGATACGATACCTAATGATACGATACTGAACGATACGATACCTAATGATACGATACTGAACGATACGATACCTAATGATACGATACTGAACGATATGATATCTAATGATACGATACTGAACGATACGATACATAATAACACGATATGAACGATACGATACCTAAACACGATACTGAACGATACGAACGATACGATACCTAATGATACGATACTGAACGATATGATATCTAATGATACGATACTGAACGATACAATACCTAATGATACGATACTGAACGATACGATACCTAATGATACGATACTGAACGATACGATACCTAATGATACGATACTGAACGATACGATACCTAATGATATGATACTGAACGATACGATACCTAATGATATGATACTGAACGATACGATACCTAATGATATGATACTGAACGATACGATACCTAATGATACGATACTGAACGATACGATACCTAATGATACGATACTGAACGATACGATACCTAATGACACGATACCTAATGACACGATACTGAACGATACGATACATAATGACACGATACCTAATGACACGATACAGAACGATACGATACCTAATGATACGATACTGAATGATACGATACCTAATGATACGATACTGAACGATACGATACCTAATGATACGATACTGAACGATACCATACCTAATGATACGATATATGATGCTGAACGATATGATACCTAATGATACGATACTGAACGATACCATACCTAATGATACGATATATGATGCTGAACGATATGATACCTAATGGTGGGACAGTCAATGATTTGATACGATAATAAATGATATATGATGCTAAATGATATGATATGATACTGAACGTTATGATACAATACTCAATGATACGATAGTGAATGTTACGATACCTAATGATACGATACTAAACGATATGATACTCAACAATATGATACGATACTGAACGATATGATCCTTAATGATACGATACCCAACGATACGATACGATTTTGAATGATATGATATGATATTGAAAGATATGATACCTAATGATTCGGTAAGATACAGAATGATATCGTGCCTAATGATACAGAATGATACTCCTATCATGTGGTTTTTGGATTATCCGTCTCTCGGATCCATCGCCACACTTTCTTTCTTTCTTTCTTTACTGCAACCTTGACTTTTAATTACAGACCTCCTCCTTCTCTTCGTTCCCTTCGTCAAGTGCAGATACTTATTTTTAGATTTGTGTTTACACCTTTTTGGATTTCTACATCCTGAGAAAAGGTCTGACTAACATCCTGACATCCCGGATCCTGAAAGACGACGCTTTTTTACACTATATATGTATATATATATATATATATATATATATATATATATATATATATATATATATATATATATATATATATATAAGCAGTTGTGATGTCTGTTTAAATAAATCACAAACTCTAAAGCAAAAGCAGCCAGTCATCAGTTTGTGGCAGGCGAGCGGTCATCCTCTCTCAAATGAGATTATTGTTTTTTCAGATAAAGGGAAGATCAGCAATACGGAGGAGAGAAACAATTTTAAACTGTAAAAAAAAAAAAAAACTGCTGCAAGAGTCCCACGAGTATAAAAAAGGGAATAAAATACCTTCACTCATCCTGGGGTTATAATTATCCTCATATCAAATCACAATTTCTACACACCAGGAACTCATTTCCATTCAATCTAATATGACACGATACAGTACGATGCAATACCAAACGATACTATACCAAGCGATACGATACCAAACGATACATTACGATACGATAAGTTACAATACGATACCAAACGATACGATACCAAACCAAACGTCATGCTACGATATGATACCAAACCATACGATACCAAGTGATATATTACGATACGATACCAAACCAAACGATATGTTACGATACTATACCAAACGATACGATACCAAACCAAAC
>JACRUU010000003.1:4163592-4166092 GCA_030449085.1 Kryptopterus vitreolus
CGGGACGATACCCGGCCGCGCGGGAACTCAGGTACACCAGGTTCAGGTCGCTGCCCGGGATGGCCGTGTCCTCCTGGAGAACCTGCAGCACAACAACACTCACGTCACCATGGAGACCAGAGAGGGAATTCCCCAGTGACAACACAAACATCACCTTCTCACCAAACAATGCACATGTGGAATAAAGGGGCGGGGCAAACAGGGTGGCCACGCCCCCTGGTCCTTTCTTTCTTTCGAGTCTGTATTTCTATCCTTCCCACTTGCGTTTTCATTCTTTCTTTCAAGTCTTTCTTTCTTTTTTTTCTGTCTTTTTCCTTCCATTTCATTTTTTTCTTTCAAGTCTTTCTTTCATCCTTTCTTTCCTTTCATTCTTTCTTTATCTTTCTTTTTTCTTCATGTCTTTCTTTCCTTCCTTTCTTTCGTGTCTGTATTTCTATCCTTCCTTCCTTCCTTCCTCCCGTTTACTTTTTCATTGTTCTTTCATGTCTTTCTTTCTTTTTTCTGTCTTTTTCCTTCCACTCCATTTTTTCTTTCAAGTCTTTCTTTCATCCTTTCTTTCTTTCTTTCCTTCCTTTCTTTCTTTCATCCTTTCTTTTTTCTTTTTCATGTCTTTCTTTCCTTCCTTTCTTTCTTTCGTGTCTGTATTTCTATCCTTCCACTCCATTTTTTCTTTCTTTCCTTTCCCTTCTTTCTTTCTTTTTTTCTCTTTCATGTCTTACTTTCCTTCCTTTCTTTCTTTTGTGTCTGTATTTCTATCCTTCCTTTCTTCCTTCCTTCCTCCCGCTTAGGTTTTCATTTTTTATTTCATGTCTTTCTTTCTTTTTTCTGTCTTTTTCCTTCCATTCCATTTTTTCTTTCAAGTCTTTCTTTCATCCTTTCTTTTTTCTTTTTCATGTCTTTCTTTCCTTCCTTTCTTTCTTTTCTTTCTGTATTTTATCTTCTTCCTTCTTCCTTCCTTCTTAGGTTCATTCTTTATTTCATTTTCTTCTTTTTATGTTTTTTCCTTTTCATGTTTTTTCTTTCTTTCTTTCTTCTTTTTTCTCTTTCATGTCTTTTTCAGTTCCTTTTTCTTTCTTTCCTTGTGTCTTTCTTATCCTTCCTTCCTTCCTTCTTCCTTCTCCGTTTACTTTTTAATTCTTCTTTCCAGTCTTTCTTTCTTTTTTCTGTCTTTCCTTCCACTCCATTTTTTCTTCTTTTCTTTCTTTCTTTTTTCTTTCATGTCTTTCTTTCCTTCCTTTCTTTTGTGTCTGTATTTCTATCATTCTTCCATTCCTTCCTTCATCCCGTTTTTTTTTTTTTTTCTTTCTTTCTTTCTTTTTTCTGTCTTTTTCCTTCCACTCCATTTTTTCTTTCTTTCTTTCACATCACTTTTATGAAATAAAAGACAGCAGATGTACAAAACCCCCTTGTATTGCACCTTTGCTGTCTATTATTTTAAAAAGTGGAAACAAGTGGGTGGAGCAAATAAGGCAGCCACACCCTCTTATCCTTTCTTTCCTTCTTTCTTTCTTTCTTTCTTTCATGTTTTTCCTTTTCTTTTTTCTGTCTTTTTTCTTCCATTCCTCCCTTTTCTTTTTTTCTCTTTCATGTATTTCCTTCCTTTCTTTCTTCCTTTCTTCATTTCTTTCTCTTTCTTTCATGTTTTTCTTTCTTTTCTGTCTTTTTCTTCCATTCCTCCCTTTTCTTTATTTCCTTCTTTAATGTATTTCTTTTCTTTCTTTCTTTCTTTCTTTCTTGCCTTCTTTCGTTCTTTCCTTTCCGTTCCTTCTTTCTTTCCCCCCATGTTCTTCTGGATTTTTTTCTCTTTCTTTTTTTCGTTCTTTTCTCTCTACTGTACTGTGTAGAGTTTCCACACTTCTGAGCCAAACAAGTGCCTGATGGAATTGGCCCCCCCTCTCTCCCTCCCTCTCCCTCTCTCCCTCTGTGTGTGTGTGTGTGTGTGTGTGTGGTGTGTGTATGTGTGTGGTGTGTGTGTGTGTGTGTGTGTGAGGTTATTCGTGTTTGTGTGTTTGGGTGAAACTCGGGGGTTTGGATGCAGTGAGTGGATAAAATGGAAAAAAACAATAAGTGAATCAAAAAATGTGGAAAGGAGAAGAAACAGAACATCTGAGCTCTCTCCGGATTCACCACTGTACACCACACACACACAACACACAAACACACACACACACACACACACACACACACACACACACACATAACTGTGGTGAGTCACAGTAAACCACAGCCGATATTATTATCAAGCACACATGTATATATATGTGTACGTGTACGTGTGTGTGTGTGTAGTGTGTGTGTGTGTGTGTGTGTGTGTTGGTGTTGACTATGTGTGCACCCCAGGCTTGCATATTTGTCTAAGGGTGGATGTGTAATGTTAGAGAGCACACACACACACACACACACACACAACACACACACACTTTGGCCTTTCCCACCCTTCTGTGATCTTTCATTACACACCCCGAGTTCTTCATAAAAACACTCGGCATGCGCTGCCATG
>JACRUU010000003.1:4183592-4186092 GCA_030449085.1 Kryptopterus vitreolus
ACACACACATACACACACACATACACACACATACACATACTACATACACACACACAGAACACACACACACACCACACACACATACACCACGAACAGCACACACACACACACACACACACACACACACACATATCACACACACACACATACACACACACACACACACACACAAACACACATAGGGTTTGTGTGCCTTTTTTCTTCATGTCTTTACTAAACGTCTGTCGGACCGCGAGGCATGGCGTCTCTCCCAGAACGAGTGTAATGAAGAATAGAGGGAGAGGGGAAAAAAGAAAGAAGAACTGAAAGGAGGTCTGAAGGAAGTTGTTCAGATGGAGAACACTATGGTGAAGAAACGCAGAGAGAGGAAAACAGGAGGAATGATAAAAACAAATAGACGGAGAATGAAGCTGAGAGAGAGAGAGATAGAGAGAGATAGAGAGAGATGGAGGGAGGGATATAGGTGAGAAATATACAGGAGGAAAAGAAAATGGAAACAAGAAACAAGAGAAGGAAAGCGATTGAACAATAAATAAGCCGATAAATGGACGGATGTGTGAATGGATGGAAGGAGAGATGGATGGATGGAAGGAGAGATGAACTCGCAACGGGCGGAGTTTAAACGGATGGAGGGAGATGATGAATGGAGCAATTGTGACATACCAGGAGAAACAGACGGATGGAACACTGCAGCGTATGGAAAGATAAGGAGGAGAAGAGTAATGAAGGAGAGAGAGAGAGAGAGAGGGAGAGTGAGAGAGAGAGAGAGGGAGGGAGCTAGAGAGAGAGAGGAGAGCGAGAGAGGGGGAGAGAGAGGGAGAGAGAGAGAGAGAGAGAGAGAGAGAGAGAGAAGGGGTCTGGGGGGGGGGGGGGAAGGGGGGGGGGGGAGAGGGAGAGAGAGAGAGAGAGACAGGGGGGAGAGAGAGAGGGAGAGAGAGAGGGAGAGAGAGAGAGAGAGAGAGAGAGGAGAGAGAGAGAGAGAGAGAAAGGGAAAACAATATTGTTTAACCTACAGAAAATGAAAAAGATAAACGAGAGTCAGAGAACAAGACCATAACCAATAAATGGATGGATGGATGGATGGATGAAAGAATAGAGGGATGGAGGGATGGACTTTCAAAGGATGTTGTTTTTACAGAAAGGTGATGAATGGAGAAATTGTGACAAAGTGAGAAAACAGATGGATGGAATATTGTGGGAATATTGTAAGCGTATAGAAATAACAGGAGGAAAAAAGGATAGAATAACAAAGGGTTGTAGAGAGAGAGGAGAGAGAGAGAGAGAAGGAGAAAGAGAGAGAGAGAGAGAGAGAGAGAGAGAGAAAGGGTAAATGTGAGACAGAATAATACAGAAAGAAAATAAAGGATTGCTGCTGCAAAAAAGGAAAATATTAAGAGAAGAAGAATAGTGAGAGAAGAGAAAAAGTAACCAATGATTGGATGGAGGGATGAAGGGATGGAGGGATGGATGGACAGATACATAAACTTTTAAAGGACATTGTTGTAAAAGATGGAGAAAATGATGAATGGAGCAACCGTGACATACGGAGAGAAACAGATGGATGGAATGCTGTAGTGAATGAAAGAGGACAGTAATGAAGGAGAGAGGGAAAGAGAAAGAAAGAAAGAGAGGTTGATGTAGACAAAGTATAGAAAGAAAAAAGCTGATGATTATTAAAGCCACAGAAAAGGCATTGAGAAAGGTAAGACTGGTAGTGAGAGAACCGATGGATGGATGGATGGATGGATGGATGAATGAATGGAAGGAGACATAAACTTGCAATGAACGGTGTTTAAACGGATGGAGGGAGATGATGAATGGAGCAATTGTGACATACAAAGAAACAGATGGATGGAAAACTGTAGCGTATGGAAAGATAAGGAGGAAAAGAAAAGAGTAATGAAGGAGAGAGAGAGAGAGAGGGGACAGAAGAAGAAAAAAAGGAGAGAAAAAAGAACAAATATACACATATATAACAAAATATATACATATAAAAATGAGCAAGAAGAGAGAAAAAGAGGGCAAGTGAAGAAAGGGAATGAGGGATATAAGGAAAAGCAGGAAAAGAGAAAAAAGTATGTGTGAGAGAGAGAGAGAGAGAGAGAGAGAGAATTAATAGTGTATAGAATATTGTGTAATGGAGGAAAGAGAGAATGAGAGAGTAAAAAAGCAGGACTGCCAGAAAGACAGAAAAGTGTAATGAAGAGAGTAATGAAGGATAGAGGGAGTGAAAATGGAATAGAAGGATGGAATAAAGAGAAAAGATCAAATGGATAAAAAGAAATGTGGGAAGTTTGGTGGAAGATGAAAAGGAAGGAAGATTATTGTGATGATTAAAGGTGAACAGAATGGAAGAAATATGAGGAAACAAAAGATAGATAGAAGACAACAAACAAAACGGGACAAGAAAGAGAAAGAAAAACAAAAGAAACTGAAAAAATGAACATCAAAGGAAAACAAAAAGAGAAAAAGAAGAAGTGTATGATAATGTTGGCATATG
>JACRUU010000003.1:4191092-4196092 GCA_030449085.1 Kryptopterus vitreolus
GTCTGCCTTTAGCACTGTCTGTCTACCTCTGTCTGCCTTTCAGTCTGTCTGTCTGTCTGCCTTTAGCACTGTCTGTCTGCCTCTGTCTGCCTTTCAGTCTGTCTGTCTGTCTGCCTTTAGCACTGTCTGTCTACCTCTGTCTGCCTTTCAGTCTGTCTGTCTGCCTTTAGCACTGTCAGACTACCTCTGTCTTCCATTCAGTCTGTCTATTTGCCTTTCAGTCTGTCTATCTGCCTGCCTGTCTCTCTGTCTGGCTCCCTTTCAGTATGTCTGTCTTTCAGTCTGTCTCTCTGTCTGACCTTTCAGTCAATCTGTCTGTTGCTCTGGCTGCGTTTTCTTTCTGTCAGTCTGTCTGTCAGTCTTTGTCTGTCTCTCTGCCTTTCACAATGTCTGTCTGTCTGTCTGTCTGTCTTTTTCTGTCTCTCTGCCTTTCACAATGTCTGTCTGTCTGTCTGTCTCTGTCTGCAGCCCTGAAGGTCTCCCTGCACGTTTATTCTGTCTGTCTTTGTGTTTTGTAGGTAATCTGAATGTCTTTAGCTCCTTCTGTCTGTCTGTCTGTCTGTCTGTCTGTCTGCCTGTCTGTCTCTCTGTGTGTATATAGTTGAAGTTGAAGTCAGTTGTACAGCTGCATCCATGTGAAGCTACAGCACACAGACAGAGATAAACAAACTCCAGGCATAAAGTATAGAGAGGTGTAATAACGCCTCCATCAGCATACTTTCTGCCCGGGGTGAATTCAGCCTCCCCGGGTGGGTGGGGGAGGGGCAGGAGAGGGGGAGCGGCAGGGGGAGGAGCAAGGGGAGGGGTTCAGGTGAAGATGGGCAGAGGGCTGGAACAGGAGAACTGGACCGACACCGGGGTTCAGGATACAGGATGCACATGAAGAGCATCACAGGTGTGTGTGTGTGTGTGTGTGTGTGTATGTGTGTGTGTGTGTGTGTGTGTGTGTGTGTGTTGTTGACTGGCAAGACAAACAAAAATGGGAGGTAACCAGGTAGGGGAAGACCAACAGTGAGGACACGCAGACGCCGTGCTTACAGAGAGAAAATAAACACAAACAAAAAAACCTAAAGGAAGGAAAGAAATAAACAAGAGGAAGAAAGAGAGGAAAAAATAAAGAGGAGGAAAAAGAAAGAAAGACAAGGAGGTCAGGAAAGAACAGAAAAGTACAGGGAAAAAACAAAACAAAACAGACAGACAAAAGGAAAAAAGGAAAATAAAAAAAGAGACAGAAAGAAGGAAAGACAGAGGGATTTCATAGAGAATAATGTCCCTGGGACTTTACCTTTAAATCCTATCCTCTCTCCTATCATGGGGCCGGGACGGAGGAAGGATAAAACCAGGAAAGAAAAAAAAAAACAAAAAGCAAAAAAATAAATAAAAGAAAAACAAAATTCTGAGCAATCTAAATCCAGAACATTAACGAGGAGTGATACAGAAACAGGAGAGAGAGACAGAGAGAGAGAGAGAGAGAGAGAGATGAAGAGATGCTCGGGGGCTCAGGGTTTGAGGGCCGATTACAGGTTCTTCATCATCATCATCATCATGCAGGAGATTGACTTGAGCACGCGTCGATCGTCAGCAGATTATAATCACGTTATGACGAGTTATTAAACCCCCACATGACACGGAGCGAGGGAGAGCGAAAGCAGGACGGATGAAAAAAGGAGGGTGTAATGTAAAAAATTATAAAATGGAAACAATGTTTAATTCTTGGTTCATATTAAAAATAAATAAATATATAAACTCTGATATTATTCATTAAGAAACGGAAATAATGAAATTTTAATTTAAGACGTGAAATCTGCATGACGACAGACTGTCTTCTGTTTTTTATTTTATTTATTGTATATAATTTGTTTTTGTTTGTTTTTGGTTTGTGGTAAATCACATCATTCTTTATTACTGAATTATTATTATTATTATTATTATTATTATTCATTCATCTTCTAGCGCTTTATCCGATCTTCCCTCGGGTCACGGGGAGTCTGTGTCTATCTCAGGCGTCTATGGGCATTAAGGCAGGATACACCCTGGATGGAATGCCAACCCATCACACACACACACCACACACACACACACACACACACATTCATACACTAGGGACAATTTTCCAAGGTGCCAATCAACCTACCGTGCATGTTTTTGGACCGGGGGAGGAAACCGGAGAACCCGGAGAAAAACCCCTGAGACACGGGGAGAACATGCACAAACTCCACACACACATGGTCGAGACGGGAATCGAACCCGGACCCTGGCGGTGTGAGGCGAACGTGCTAACCACTAACCGACCGTGCCCCTTATTATTATTTATTATTATTATTATTATTATTATATATATATATCATTATTATTTTTTTTTTGTTTTTATTTTTTAAATAATAATAATAATAATAATAACAATAATAATAATAATGTTATTTAATGTTATATAACACAACCCATAATGTCACTAATACAAACATAATCTAATAGTTGAATTTTTACGTTTAACACACACATATATACACTAATGCATGTTAATGAAAAGGGAATACATTTACTGATATATCCGCCCTGACATCTCGCAGCATGACAGTTACTGTCTGTGTGACCTTTCACACTGCACACGATTGTTAGCAGCACCAAAACTAGCAGCCGGAATGTTTTCGTAACCACGGCAACAAATATTATAGTCACAAATTTTTTCAACCTATAAAGCATTGATATATCTTAGCATTTATTTTTTAATTGCACTATTTTGTGTTCTCTGTATTTTCTGTATTTTAAAAAAACATTTATTTTCTGTATTTTTATAGGATTTAAAAAAAAAACATTTCCTAGAGTGAAAAAATAAACTGCATAAAAATCACAGGGAAACTCGAGGTGTTTGTATAAAACTGAATATAAAACACTGAATAAGAATAAACAGTAAACAGAAAAACTCTTATCATAAAGACTTATTATTATTATTATAAAAAAAAAAAAAAACACGCTTCAATTTGCATAAGAGCAAGAAGATCAGACGGAAGACGGTAGAAAAAAACTAGAAGTGGTCTGATTAGTCTGATTTGGTTTTGTAAATTGGTTTAACCACCTCGTCACTCCAGGCTGGTGGGGGCGGCGTTATGATCCGAGGTCGCTTCATTTGGTTCAGCAACATTACGTGGCTCAAAAACAAATTGAGGTCACATGACCTGAATATACAGAATAAGCAGGTTTTTACATCGGTCCATTTTTGGATGGAAAGGAAGGGGGGGGGGCGCGGGGGGAGGGGGGGGGTGGTTCCACGACCCTCATTAACCCCAACCAGAAGATTTTACTCTGGATTCTGTCAAATGAAAAAAGTCGTAATCAAAGCGAAAGGAAGAATTAAAGTGCTTTATACGCCGCAGCACTGGGTCCGGTACGAAACAGCGCCCCCTGGAGGTTGTGCGTTTTATTGAGCGACATAAAAGCTGATGTTCGCTGAATTTGATCTATTATTTAAAAAGGAAGCGAAGCGCCGGTGTATCTGTATCTACATCTTTAGTGGCGTCGAAATAAACCCAGTTCATGTACGACACAGATATCTGACTGGGTCCTCCTGATCCTGGTGTGTGTGTGTGTGTGTGTGTGTGTGTGTGTGTGTGTGGGAACGCCCTGCTCAGCAAATTGGGGACATTTGCCAAGGAGAACGCAGAGGACACGGTCTCACATTTCTTGACAGTCCAAAAGCGAGAGAGAGAGAGAGAGAGCGGGAGAGAGAGGGAGAGAGAGGGAGATGATGATGAATAAAAAATCACTTCGCGCAAGAGAAACAGATAGATAGATAGATAGATAGAACGAGGGACAATGGAGAGAGAGAAAGAGAGCTTATTAATCCGTAATCAAAAACGTCATAACAGCGACACAGAAAAAGAACAGCGCAAGAGAAGAGAAACAGTACCTTGGACATATGTCTCCGGGTGAGCTTCAGAGGAAAAGAGAAGGAGGGAGAGAGAGAAGAGAGAGAGAGAGAGAGAGAGAGAGAGAGAGAGGAAGATCAAAGGTTTAAAAAAAGCAGGTAAAGTGGTTAAGACAGGGTTTATTTCTATAGGACAAGAGCTAATAGTGTTCATATATTTTACACGGACACACACACACACACACATGCGGGCACACACACACACACACACATAGACACACACTCACACACACACACACACACACACACACACACACACACACACACCTGTGCGAGGCGACGAGGAGTAAATGGAGCAAAGTTGACAGTGTGTGTCCTATTTTGAAGAGTAGTGTGTGTAGTGTGTGTGTGTAGTGTGTGTGTGTGTGTGTGTAGTGTGTAGTGTGTGTGTGTGTGCCCTTAATAGGTGTCGAGAAACAAACAAAAAAAAAGGGTCCCGGTGTGTCGTCACGGCAACCGTTATAGAATTTTTATAGGGTACATGAATGTGTTGAATAAATCCTGAGTGTGTGTGTGTGTGTGTGTGTGTGTGTGTGAGTGTGTGTTACATGTAGATCCAACATACAGTTATTTTCTATTTAAAAGACACTTTAATGAGTGTATAATGTCAGCATGGTGAAAGGGGGCGGAGCTTATTTACACTCAATTCGTGTGTGTGTTTTCTCTGACCAATTAGGAGCCATAATTTAGAATTATAGTGTGTGTGTGTGTGTGTGTGTGTGTGTGTGTGTCTGTGTGTGTGTGTTTCCTCTGACCAATCAAGAGCCATAATTTAGAATTATAATGTGTGTGTGTGTGTGTGTGTGTGTCTGTGTGTGTGTGTGTTTCCTCTGACCAATCAGGCGCCATAATTTAGAATTATAATGTGTGTGTGTGTGTGTCTGTGTGTGTGTGTTTTCTCTGACCAATCAGGAGCCATAATTTAGAATTATAATGTGTGTGTGTGTGTGTGTGTGTGTTGTGTGTGTGTGTCTGTGTGTGTGTGTGTGTTTCCTCTGACCAATCAGGAGCCATAATTTAGAATTATAATATGGTCCGGGTTCGATTCCTGTCTCGACCATGTGTGTGTGGAGTT
>JACRUU010000003.1:4201092-4203592 GCA_030449085.1 Kryptopterus vitreolus
AGTGTCTGATTACGCCTTTACACCACAGTGTCTGATTACGCCTTTACACCAGTGTCTGATTACGCCTTTACACCACAGTGTCTGATTACGCCTTTACAAAAGTTTCTGATTACGCCTTTACACCACAGTGTCTGATTAAACCACACGCCTTTACACAGTGTCAGTGTCTGATTACGCCTTTACACCACAGTGTCTGATTACGCCTTTATTACACCAAACAACACCACAGTGATTACGCCTACTGCCTTTACACAACAGTGTCTGATTACGCCTTTACACCACAGTGTCACACATACCCTTTACAAAATTAACCCAACGCCTTTGTCTGATTCGCCTGATTACCAGCCTTTACACACCAGTGTCTGATTACGCCTTTACACCACAGTGTCTGATTACGCCTTTACACCAGTGTCTGATTACGCCTTTACACCACAGTGTCTGATTACGCCTTTACACCACAGTGTCTGATTACGCCTTTACACCAGTGTCTGATTACGCCTTTACACCACAGTGTCTGATTACGCCTTTACACCACAGTGTCTGATTACGCCTTTACACCAGTGTCTGATTACGCCTTTACACCACAGTGTCTGATTACGCCTTTACACCAGTGTCTGATTACCGTTGTCTGATTACGCCTTTACACTTTACACAGTGTCTGATTACGCCTTTACACTTTACAGCAGTGTCTGATTACGCCTTTACCACCGGTGTGAAGCACTGGACTTTACGTGTCTGATTACGCGCCTTTGCCTTACCACGCCTTTGGTGTGTCTGATTACGCCTTTACACTTTACAACACAGTGTACAGCCCACAGTGTCACCAGTGTCTGATTATAACCATTACAATTATCTTTACGCCTTTACAGCACCGTGTCTGATTACGCCTTTACAGCACCGTGTCTGATTACGCCTTTACAGCACGGTGTCTGATTACAGCACCGTGTCTGATTAGCCTTTACACGCCTTTGCACCGTGTCTGATTACGCCTTACAGCACAGTGCTGATTAGCACGGATTACACCTTTGCACGGAGTCTGATTATGTCTTTTACATGGTGCTGATTACGCCTTTACAGCACGGTGTTTGACATAAAAATTAAACAAAATGAAATTATTTTACAATTAAACCTCACACTCGACTTGTTACAGAGCTGTAAGTGTCTCAGCCAATCAGAACACACCGTTCTCAGGTGAATGATGGAGCATCGTGTGAAATAAAATAAAAAAATCGAACACATTATTGTTTCAATAACTGGGGAAATAAAAACAGTTTCTGATTGTGAACTCAGAACTGTGGGTTCTGTTGTCAATATAACTGTGTGTATATTTGTGTGTTTGTGTGTGTGTGTGTGTGTGTGTGTGTGTGTGTGTGTTTAGACCTCCCACATCTCTGGGAATGTAAACAAATCAAACCTTGGACAGATCAGGCTGCGGTGTGGACCCGCGTTCCAGCTTCTGCCAATAAAACTGCGTTTACTGTTTTTGTGTGTGTGTGTGTGTGTGTGTGTGTGTGTGTTTGTGTGTGTGTGTTTGTGTGTGTGTGAGAGACTTAAACTAGAACACACAGCTCACACCAGTTTGTCAATAAAAATCATCATCATCAGGATAGAATCGAGAACAGCGATACAGAGGAAGAAGATTACAGTTTAAGTGGACGCTGATGAAACAATTTTAGTGTGTGTGTGTGTGTGTGTGTGTGTGTGTGTGTGTGTGTGTGTGTGTGTGTGTGTGTGTGTGTGTGTGTATGTGTGTGTGTGTGTGTGTGTGTGTGTGTGTTTGTGTGTGTGTGTGGGCTCGTATGTGCGAGCAGGAAAACTTTGAATAAACTCAGCCCACACATCAGCAAGCCAAACCCAGAGAAACAAAGTGTCTCTTTCCATCAGATATAAAACAGCAAACAAACAGTTCCTGTAAAATTATCATTAAATAAATGTTACTTTACAGCAATAGACATGTTGTACAGCACTTTACAGCACGGTGTCTGATTATGTCTTTACAGCACGGTGTCTGATTATGTCTTTACAGCACGATTATATCTTTGTCTGATTACACCTTTACAGAACAGTGTCTTATTATGTCTTTACAGCACGGTGTCTGATTACACCTTTACAGAACAGTGTCTTATTATGTCTTTACAGCACGGTGTCTGATTATGTCTTTACAGCACGGTGTCTGATTATGTCTTTACAGCACGGTCTGATTCTTTACAGAGTGTCTTATTATGTCTTTACAGCACGGTGTCTGATTATGTCTTTACAGCACGGTGATTACACCTTTACAGAACTGTCTTATTATGTCTTTACAGCACGGTGTCTGATTACACCTTTACAGAACAGTGTCTTATTATGTCTTTACAGCACGGTGTCTGATTACACCTTTACAGAACAGTGTCTTATTATGTCTTTACAGCACGGTGTCTGATTACACCTTTACAGAACAGTGTCTTATTATGTCTTTACAGCACGGTGTCTGATTACACCTTTACAGAACAGTGTCTTA
>JACRUU010000003.1:4211092-4236092 GCA_030449085.1 Kryptopterus vitreolus
GGGTAATCATTTAGCACCGAGGCTAATCGTTTGAATTTTCATTGACCAATCACTGATCACCGCTCTTCTCACCAATTAGTCACTAATTAATATTATTTTTGCTGGTAATGACCAATAACTGATTAAAATTGTTCTAAACTATTTCAATCATTGATCACCATTGTTCTCACCAATCAATCACTGATCACTATTGTTCTCATCAATACACCACTGATCCATAAAAGTTTTCACCAATTAATCACTGATCTCCATTCTGGACACCAATCACATAACCAATCACAGATCACTACTTTTCACCAATCAATCAATCAGATCACAGTTATAACCAATTAATCACAGATCACTAATGTTATAACCAATCAATCACAGATCATAATGTTATAACCAGATCACTACTGTTATAACCAATTAATCACAGATCACTACTGTTATAACCAATCAATCACAGATCACTACTGTTATAACCAATTAATCACAGATCACTACTGTTATAACCAATCAATCACAGATCACTAACTGTTATAACAATCAATCAATCACAGATACTAATGTTATAACACAGATCAATTATCAATCACACAATGTTATAACCAATCAATCACAGATCACTACTGTTATAACCAATCAATCACAGATCACTACTGTTATAACCAATCAATCACAGATCACTACTGTTATAACCAATTAATCACAGATCACTACTGTTATAACCAATCAATCACAGATCACTACTGTTATAACCAATCAATCACAGATCACTAACTGTTATAACCAATCAATCACAGATCACTGTTATACTGATCACTACTTTTATAACCAATCAATCACAGATCACTACTGTTATAACCAATCAATCACAGATCACTACTGTTAACCAATCACAGATCACGACTGTTATAACCAATCAATCACAGATCACTACTGTTATAACCAATCAATCACAGATCACTAATGTTATACTGTTATAACCAATCACAGATCACACTGTTATAACCAATCAATCACAGATCACTGATCACTAATGTTATAACCAATCAATCACAGATCACTACTGTTATAACCAATCAATCACAGATCACTACTGTTATAACCAATCAATCACAGATCACTACTGTTATAACCAATCAATCACAGATCACTACTGTTATAACCAATCAATCACAGATCACTACTGTTATAACCAATCACAGATCACTACTGTTATAACCAATTAATCACAGATCACTAATGTTATAACCAATCAATCACAGATCACTAATGTTATAACCAATCAATCACAGATCACTACTGTTATAACCAATCAATCACAGATCACTACTTTTATAACCAATCAATCACAGATCACTACTTGTTATAACCAATCAATCACAGATCACTACTTGTTATAACCAATCAATCACAGATCACTACTGTTTTATAACCAATCAATCACAGATCACTACTGTTATATAACCAATCAATCACAGATCACTACTTGTTATAACCAATCAATCACAGATCACTACTGTTATAAGCCAATCAATCACAGATCACTACTGTTATAACCAATCAATCACAGATCACTACTGTTATAACCAATCAATCACAGATCACTACTGTTATAACCAATCAATCACAGATCACTACTGTTATAACCAATCAATCACAGATCACTACTGTTATAACCAATTCAATCACAGATCACTACTGTTATAACCAATCAATCACAGATCACTACTGTTATAACCAATCAATCACAGATCACTACTGTTATAACCAATTAATCACAGATCACTACTGTTATAACCAATCAATCACAGATCACTAACTGTTATAACCAATCAATCACAGATCACTACTGTTATAACCAATCAATCCAATCAATCACATGTTATAACCAATCAATCACAGATCACTACTGTTATAACCACTCAATAACATCACTGTTATCATCACAGATCACTACTGTTAACCAATCAATCACAGATCACTAATGTTATAACCAATCAATCACAGATCACTAATGTTATAACCAATCAATCACAGATCACTAATGTTATAACCAATCAATCACAGATCACTACTGTTATAACCAATCAATCACAGATCACTACTGTTATAACCAATCAATCACAGATCACTACTGTTATAACCAATTAACCAATCACAGATCACTACTGTTATAACCAATCAATCACAGATCACTACTGTTATAACCAATCAATCACAGATCACTACTGTTATAACCAATCAATCACAGATCACTACTTTTATAACCAATCAATCACTACTGTTATAACCAATCAATCACAGATCACTACTGTTATAACCAATCAATCACAGATCACTACTGTTATAACCAATCAATCACAGATCACTACTGTTATAACCAATCAATCACAGATCACTACTGTTATAACCAATCAATCACAGTTATACCAATCAATCACTACTGTTATAACCAATCAATCACACTGATCACTACTTTTATAACCAATCAATCACAGATCACTACTGTTATAACCAATCAATCACAATCACACTGATCACTACTTTTATAACCAATCACAATCACAGATCACAATCACTACTATGTTATAACCAATTATGTTATCAATTAATCACAGATCACTACTGTTATAACCAATCAATCACAGATCACTACTGTTATAACCAATCAATCACAGATCACTACTGTTATAACCAATTATCACAGACAATTCAATTAATCACAGTTATCACCACTGTTATCAACCAATCAATCACAGATCACTACTGTTATAACCAATCAATCACAGATCACTACTTGTTATAACCAATCAATCACAGATCACTACTTGTTATAACCAATCAATCACAGTTATAACCAATCAATCACAGATCACTACTGTTATAACCAATCAATCACAGATCACTACTGTTATAACCAATCAATCACAGATCACTACTGTTATAACCAATCAATCACAGATCACGACTGTTATAACCAATTAATCAAAGAACACTATTGTTCTCACCAATCAATCACTGATCAATAAAGTTTTTGCCAATCAATCATTGCTCACCATTAATCTCAAACATTTTACTGCTCATTGTTGTTCCTACTGACCAATCACTGATCCTAATTGCTCTACAAAATCACTGATCACCAATTATTTCCAACAACCAATCACTGATCACCATTGTTCCCAATGACCAATCACACGACATGTGTATTTTTAGAGCCCTCAATTAAGTTTGTCAACAAATGATTGCAAACAATCACCAGTGATCCACTCATCATTCCCAACGACCAATCAGTGATCACCGCTGTTTCCAACGACCAATCACTGATCACCATTGTTCATACAAATCTATCACCAACCACCACTGATCTCAACGCGCACTAATCCCCAATCACAGCGAGTCACAGCAGCGAGTCACAGCAGCGAGTCACAGCAGCGAGTCACAACAGCGAGTCACAGCAGCGAGTCATTCCAACAGCAAAAAAGCTCCCCAATCCGATATGTAAACAATCACAGGCAGGTAATGAATATGCAAACGAGCGCCGGACTGTTATCTGGTGACTTGGGGTGACTTTGGAAAGCGTGCTGCTGGTCATGAAGCTACGACTCGCTACGACTCGCTACGACTCGAGGCACGAAAACACCCAACACGCCGCAGTAAACACACGCAGGTCACTTCCACAAGGACGTGTTTATCATTCATTACAAAACACATGGCTATGCACCGGCTTCCCCGCTCGGCACGTAGACCTGTTTTTGGGTGAAGATCGATGCTATTATTATTTATTTATTTATTTTTTTTTTTTTTTTACATCAATCCCCAAATGTATTCTCGATGGGAAGACCTAAACAGAGCTCAAGTTCCACTTTAATCTTGTAGTGATTTATTATTCTCACACTTTCTGAGGCTGTACAGAAAAAAAAAAACTCATTCTACTTGATCAATACAATTGTTGTTGTTTTTTTCCCAGCAATTACTATTTCATCATGGATAATTAGAGCTAGAATGAAAGCAATACACTTATTGACCAGTAGGTGGAGATGCACCGGTTTCTATAAACATTAATCTGATATTAATGACTGAAGCTCCGCCCCTGGCTGCTTCCTATTGGCCTATGCAGAAATGTTAGGAAATGTGCTATTCCAACATGACAGTTAGTGTTTATTTGAGGTAAATATCAATATTTAAAGATAATTTTTGTATCATTTCATAATTCCTATACGTTTACAATATGTAGCTTAAAAAGTGCTAGCTAGAAAAGTCGGGATTTTTATCTACTTGAAGCATTTTAGATTTTGCTAATTATTTGAAGTAAATATCAATATTTAAGGATATTTTTGTATCATTTTATCATTTCTAAACCTTTACAATGTCTAGCTTAAAAAGTGCTAGCTAGAAAAGTTAGGATTTTAGCTACTTGATGCTTTTTAGATGTGATTTTGCTCATTATTTGAGGTAAATATAAATATATAAGGATATTATTGCATCATTTTATAATTCCTATACGTTTACAATGTCTAGCTTAAAAAGTGCTAGCTAGAGAATTCAGGATTTTTGCTACTTGATGCATTTTATATGTGATTTTGCTAATAATTTGAGGTAAATATCAATATTTAATCAATATTTGTATCATTTCCTGATTAAAATGGCTGTATAATGGGTATAATAGTTAAGTGCTAGCTAGAAAATTTGTGATTTTAGTCATACGATGTGGTTTAATTGTGATTTAACCAACTTAATTGAGGTAAACATTCATTTTATTGCTTGGTATCTGGTTTATTTACACAGAGATTGTTATTTCTAATAGCCTTTATGAAAGACGCAGAAGTGTTTTATCTAATCGTAGCCGTACCTTCCTCGCAGTTTTCGCCCTTGTACCCGGCGTTACACACACACGCCCCGATGATACAGATGCCGTGGCCGCCGCAATGGATGTCGATACACTGGTTGTTCGGGACGTCGCATTCCGTGCCTTTCCAGCCGCTGTAGCACAAACAGCGCCCCCTGGAGTACTGACCATTCCCACTGCACAACACCGGACACGCGGCTGCAAAGAAAAATCGAATGTTATCATAAAATATTGCTTACATCCAAATTTGCTATATTTATTATGTTCCTAAATGTACATGCATTGAATGAGGCTAAATTGTCATGTTAGAATCGTACTATTTATATTTATTTATTTATAATTTCTCCGCCGCAACATGTTTTGTGTAAGCAATCGATATCAGTAAGACATATATTTATGTACGAATAGCAAAATACATTGTATTTAACGATAAAAGGACAAATTTGTTTCATTTTAAAGGTCTAATTTACCCGTAAATGTATGCATTTAATTACAATTTTAATTTATATTCCAAATTAATCTATAAATATCCAGATCTGGACTTTATTTCCAGTGAAAAATCCTCCATTAGTACGAAAAACAGCTTTCCACGCTCTCAGCATCCGGACACTTTGTTTCTCGTTTCAGCTGAAGATGTTGTGCACTAGTTGTTGATGTTGTTGTTGTTGATCCCAGAGCAGTTCAGTAGGATTTAGGAGCGGTGACTGGGCAGGACATTCCGACGAGAGATAACACAGAGCTCGCGAGTGATTAAAATACACAATTTAAACATGAAATCATTTTCTAATAAATGTGTCGCTTCGCTTAAATGATATATTTATTTATTTCATTTATATGTTTTGGAGCTTTCAATCAATCAATGATCAATATTGTGCTCATCAATACATAATTGATCACCATTGTTGTCACCAATCAATCACAATGTTCTCCCAAATCAATCGCTGATCACCAATGTTTTCACCAATCAATCCATGATCATTATTTTTTATTGTTCTCACCAATCAATCACTGATCACCAAAGTTTTCACCAATTAATCACTGATCACCATTGTTGTCACCAATCACAATGTTCTCCCCAATCACCATTGATCACTACTGTTCTCACCAATCAATCACTGATCACAAGGAGCTTTCCTTGTAAAAAAAAATGCTTGAGCGTTTTACTAAAAAAAAAAAAGCAATATTTTGTTTGGAAAAATAAAGGCTACATTATATTCCATATCAGCGATAAATGAGGACGTTTCTTTTTCGGATTTTTCGGCTTTAACATTTGCCTTTTTTGTGCATTTTATTTATTTATTTTTTATTACTTTTGGTGACTCATTCGCCGTCGGTTTCTAAATTGATGATAAATAAATTGTATTTTTCCCAGAAACAGGATGGAGTGTTCTCAGATCCGCGACGCGAGCCGTCTCACTAATAACATCCAATCAGTGAACGCTCTGCTAGGCAGCTGCACTCCATCTGATAACAATCTGAAACCAATTACGACATATGTGTGCGTGAGTGTGTGTGTGTGTGTGTGTGTGTGTGTGTGTGTGTGTGTGTGTGTGTGTGTTACCTCGTGAACAGTCAGGCCCGAGGAACCCTGGGAAACAATGACATGTTCCTGAGCGACAATCTCCGTTGCCATGGCAATTGTGTGGACACTCTGTCACCGAATCTGTACGGAAAAAATGAAAGAGAGAAAGACAAAGAGAAGGCATTAATTGAGGGGGTTGTATGTCCGTGTGTGTGTGTGTGTGTGTGTGTGTGTGTGTGTGTGTGTGTGTGTGTGTGTGTGTTCACGAGCAAGCTTTGTGAAGTGTGTGAGGTTTTTGAGGTCTTTAATTAAATGTCGCAGATGTGTGATGTAGCCGAAGCCGCATCGCTTTAATGAACCAATCACACAGTTATTACTACCAATTAACACACAATGTAACACACACACACACACACACACACACACACACACACACACACACACACAGCCTACGGGATGCTAGACATGGCTCAGCGGTCTCTGGAAATGACAAACACACACCCTAACACAAAGCAATGCCCGAAAGCGAAGTAACAAAGAAGTTAATACCTGGTAAACACACACACACACACACACACACACACACACACACACACACACACACACACACACACACACACAGCTACATGAACATTAATCAACACATTGTTCTGAGACTCTATTAGTAGCCTTGATTCCTCGACAGCTTGCTTGTTTTTTTTATACAATGCTTTCTACTTAGCGCTTCATGCTAGTTTTAATTTAACCCTTTTTTTAGGTCATAAGGGACGTTTTATTGCGATTTTCCACCACATCTGAGGTAAAAGTTATTATTTAAGACAATTCTGTCTCGTTTTCATGGTCAGCGAGACTGCAGATTTACACTGCGCATGTGCTAGCTATGAATCATCACATTAGTCATTCAAAGTCGTCATTTATCAACATATCTCAATGTTAATATTCCACACCTTTCACTTCTCGGCTTCTGCCTAAAGATTCACAATATCTATTTAACAGGTTTTACAGTCCATGCGCTAACAACATTTTAACTGTATTAGTCATACAGAGTCCTTTTGTAGGAATCTTAGCTGAGCTAAACGTCGGCAAACAATGATGTCCATGGCGCACAAAAGCCTATATATCACTTATGTGCTAGATAGAAAATTGGATATATTTTATTATCAATACAAAACCTTTTTTATAATAGATTTGAAGCTAATAATCAGAAGTAAATATAACTTTTTGAAAAGATTCTCTCAATATTGTATTAGATTTCCAACCAATTTGAGCTAACGTATGTGCTAGATAGAAAATTGGCTATATTTTATTATTTAAGTCATGCAAAGCCTTTTTAAAAGTAGATTTGAAGTAAATAATCAGAAGTAAATATAACTTTTTGAAAAGATTCTCTCAATATTGTATTAAATTTCCAACCAATTTGAGCTAATAATTGATCATTCAAACTATGATGCCTCATTTCCAGTGTCATGTGTCTGTACGTAGTCTATATAGTGTTTTTATTTCACATGTAGCATTTGAATTAGTGGTTTAGCAACTTGATTAAGGTAAATGTTGAAACTGTATAGATTACTTTGCCTTATTTCTCAGCTCCTATACCTTTATCATGGTCTATTTAATAAGCATATTGGTTTTATGCTAGCTAGATAATCATTATTTTTAGCATATGAAGCTTTTTATCGGTAAAACATATTTGAGATCAATATTAATATTTTAATATAACTAAATATATATTTATATAACCTATAAAACTATCCAGTAAGTAGTCCATCTGAGGTAAATATTGATATTGCCTTATTTATTTATTTCCATTGATTCATGTCTGTACAATGTCTGTATAATAGCTATACTGCAAGACAAATAATCACCATTTTATTCATTAGACTTTTACTTATTTACTTCTTTTACTTATCTGAGGTAAATATTGTTATTTTCCCTCATTTGTATCATCACTATGTCCAAATAACGTCTATATAACGTTTATTTGTTATATAATAGTAAGTCAAATCCTTATTTCAGTCATGAGAAGCCATTAATCAGTGATGTGAGAAATGATCTGAGGTAAATAATATACATATTTAAGAACTTTTTTGACTCATTTCTCTGTTTGTATAGCTTTACACTCTCTGTATAATGATCCCATATTCTACGTGCTAGTTTTAAAATGAATGATTTTAGTCACATGAAGTATTTTACAAGTAATTTAACAATTATCTGAGGTAAATATCTACATTTCTGTCTAGTTTCTCTGTTTTATACCTTTACCACTGTTCAAATAATGCATATGTGCTAGCTAGAAATTTGTGATTCTAGTCATATGGAGCATTTTATAAGTTATAAAAACTTATTTGTGGTAAATATCAATATTTTTTGACAATTCTGTCTCATTTTTCATCCCTGATTCCTTTACAGAGTCCGTATAATTGGTATCTTAGTATATGTGCTAGATAGAAAATGCATGATTTTAGTCACATGAAGCATTTTAGCCTAATTATTTGAGGTAAATACCAATATTTAGGGATATTATTCTTTCATTTCATAATTACTAAACCTTTACAATGTCTAGCTTAAAAAAGTGTTAGCTAGAAAATTCAGGATTTTAGCTACTTGTAGCATTTTAGATGTGATTTTGCTCATTATTTGAGGCAAATATCAATATTTAATCAATATTTGTATCATTTCCTGATTAAAATGGATTTATAATGGGTATATTAGCTAAGTTCTAGCTAGAATATTTGTGATTTTAACCATATGTTGTGGTTTAATTGTGATTTACCAACTTATGTGAAGTAACCATTCATTTTGTTGCTTGTTATATGGTTTATTTACACAGAGATTGTTATTTCTCATAACCTTTATGAGACACTGAACACTATCTCTTAAGAAATATGCTAGTTAACTTAATCCCAGGATTTCTGATGCTAATTTAATCCTGAATTAAATTTGACGGGATGTAAGTGGACAGAATATCTATCAGGTATAGGTTTTTTGTAAATGACGACAATAGTGATATTTCTTGCTTGTTTCATCACTGTGTGTGTGTGTGTGTGTGTGTGTGTGTGTGTGTGTGTGTGTGTGTGTGTGTGTGGTGTGTGTATTTACAAGTTTACCTAGCGTCGAGATAACTCCCTGAATATCCGAACCTGTCTTGTGAACAAGCATCAGGTATCGACGACATACAAACCAATGTGCAATTTCACACACACACACACACACACACACACACACACACACACACACACACACACACACACACACACACACACACACACACACACACTTGTACGCAGTCTCGCTTCATCGGCGAGGCATCAAGGGGAAGTTATGACACAGGCTGTCGATATTTTCATTAAGTGGTGGAGAAAAGGGGTTTGTCCAGGAGAGGCCAGAGTGACAGTGTAATGAAGTGAAGCACCCGGCCTGTCGTCCTCGGTTATTACCGCGTTATTACCCTCTCTTTCTCTTTTTCTCTTTCTCTCGAGATCTCGCGTTCTCTTTTTCCAACACACACACACACACACACACACACACACACACACACACACACACACACACACACACACACACACACACACACACAATCAATTTTCATTTTCAAAAGGTTAACTTATTACACGCGGAGCGACGGTCCGGGAGCTATAGTCCCGCTGCTAATTTCCCTCCATGTCGGGGACTGGTGATCGAATCGAAGGAAATTACTCCGAACAAAAAAAAAAGAGAAAGAGAGAGAGGGAACGAATGAACGAGATTCTCTGATGTCTTATGAACGATAAAGCCTGTGGGTCACTGGCGCTTTGAAGCCTGCTCCAGCCTGCCAACCACTTAAAGCGGCAATCAATAAAGCTCTGATGAGCATTACACACACTCACCTGTGTACACACACACACACACACACACACACACACACACACACACACACAACATCGGCTGTAAACCAAACTCAATAAAACAACACATTGTGCCCATAAATGCTACTCGAAGTTTAGGGCACAGGGATAAATCCTAGCAATCCTTTATTAGTAGCCATTATGAGGAAAAACACACACACACACACACACACACACACACACACACACAACACACACACACACACACACACACACACACACACATACACACGCACACACAAGACGTTTTTTTTTATACAGTAATGCTAGCTGTAATGCTATCCTCTCCTGCTAGCATCGTTGAGACGATGTTATTAGCATGATTAGCATGTTGACACGATGATACTTATTAGCATGATTAGCATGTTGACATGATGTTATTAGCATGGTTAGCATGTTGACACAATGTTATTAGCATGATTATCATCTTGACACGATGTTATTAGTATGATTAGCATTTTGAAACAATGCTATTAGCATGATTAGCATGTTGACATGATGTTATTAGCATGATTAGTATTTTGACACAATGTTATTACATGATTAATGCGATGTTATTAGTATGATTATTGAAACAAGCAGGATTAGCATGTTGACATGATGTTATTAGCACGATTAGCATGTTGACACGGTGATACTGACTAGCATGATACTTTAAAAATAGATTAAAAATACCACTTGAGCAGTGTCTAATAATGCTAATTATGACATTTAGCGATGCTAAATGAAACTAGCACTAGTTTTGTTATACGCGATAAAAAATGCTAAAGAACGTCTGGGAAAAATAGCGCATGCTAGTTTCCTTTTATAATGAGCCACTTTAGCCGATTAGCCATGTTATGCTAACACTCATTAGCAACCTAACGGATGCTAACGAGCGTCCACATGAATAAGGCGATGGTTTCTGATCATAAGGTTGGCGGTGTCAGCCCCAACACCACCAATCTCCCACTTTTAGGGCCCTTGAGCAAGGCCCTTAACCCTGTTTGCTCCAGAAGCACCATAGGATGGCTGGACCCTGCACTCTGAAGGAAGGTCTGGGTTCGAGCGGCCCTCGGGCCCCTGGCCCAGAAAGTAAACGTGACAAATAACACTATACTATCCTATTGTATTCTCCACCACAGAGGAACGGAGGTGAGGAAGGTCTCACCGATGATGATGGTGTTGTAGGAGACTTGCTCCGTGTTCTTGCCGTCGTTGTAGAAGGCCAAGTGCCAGATCCCCGAGTCGAGGAAGCGGATGAACTCGGCCTCGTGAATGTTCACCGATCTCGCCCTCCTCAGGGATCCCTCCATCTCCACCAGGCCGCGCTTCTCCTTCGAGATCAAGCGGCTGCCGTCCAGAAGCTCCACGAAGTCGTACTGCGGGAGGAATTAGTGCGACATTACAATCCATTAGCATAACAATCCACGTTTATCCATGTTTAAACATGCTAACATATACATACAGACACATAAACACACACACAATTAACTATACACACATCCATACACTACACACACACACACACACACACACACACACACACACACTCAGAGGTGAAGAAGATCCTCGTAATTAATTAGTCGCTAATTTCGCTAACAATCAGGTCCGATTACACTCATGTGCTAACTGCTATGTTACATTCTGCCTTTCATTAGTGTGTAATTAAATGTACAGCGACACACACACACACACACACACACACACACACATACACACACACATGTGCTAATGCTAATTTATTATATTATACACCACGCTACGCTTACACACCCACTCAAATACACACTGTCAGTTTACCTGGAGATTATTTAGCGTAATATTTGATCTATGAGGCGAATAAAGATAACAAACTACAACTAACAAACACGCTCAACAAAATGAACACAAGCAACAAAAAAATAACACAATAAGAGACAGAGAGAGGGAGAGAGAGAGAGAGACAGGGAGGGAGGGAGAGAGAGAGAGGAGAAAGAGAAAGAGAGGGAGGGGAGATGGCGGGATGGGGAGGAGAGAGAGAGAGTTCGCCAGAGAGATGAGAAGGGAGAGAGATGGAGAGGGATGGGAGAGATGGGGAGAGAGAGGGAGAGAGAGGAGAGAGAGGGGAGGGAGAGAGAGAGGGAGAGAGTGGGAGAAACAGATCCACAGAGAGTGTCACAGATATAAAACAGTGCTGACACAGAAAATGAACGACAAACCAGGGAGAGAAAAATTGAGAAGAGGAGAGTAGGACAATCAGTGTGTCTGTGTGTGTTTGAGTGATTGAGAGAGAGAGAGAGAGAGAGAGAGAGAGAGAAGGAAAAAAGAGAGAAAGAAAATGGAGACAAACTAAGAAAAGAAAGAAAGAAGGAAAGGAAAGAGAAAGAGAGATCATATGAACAGAGGAAAGGGAGGAAAGAGGAGAGAAAGAAAGAAAGAGACAATGGAGAAGGAACAGTGTAAGAGGACAAGGAAAAGGGATATTGGGAGAGAAAGAAGAAAGCAAGAGAAGGGGAGTAGAAAGTGACAGGGAGAGGGGGAGTAGAGAAAGGAAGTGAGAGAGAAGAAAAGTGAAGAGGGAGAAAGTTAGGAGTGATAGGGAGGAGAAAGAAAGAAGAGAAAAAGGGAGAAAGGGAGGACAGACAGAAGGGTTGAAAGGAAGTGGAGAGAGAAACAACGGGAAAGAAAGGGAAGAAGGAAATGAGGAAAAGGGAGAAGACCAAAGAGAGAGAAAGAGAGAGAGATGAGGGGAGATACTGAGATTGAGAGAGATGAAAAAAGAAAGAGAGAAAGAGGGACAAAGGGACATAAAAGAGAGAAAAAGAGAGAAAGGGACATGACAGAAGAAAGAAAGAAAGAAAGAAAGAAAGAAAGAAAGAAAGAAAGAAAGAAAAAAGAAGAAAGAAAGAAAAAAGAAAAAAGACGAATAAGAAGAAAGCAAGAAGGAGAAAGATGGAGGTGGAAAGGGACAAAAAAGATAGCAATGCAGAGAAAGAGACATGAATAAAGAGAGAGAGAGAGGCAGAAAGGGAGAAAAGAAAAAGAGAAAGATGGAGAAAGGGATATAAGAGAAAGATAGAAAGAGGGGGGAAAAGGGAAGACAGATAAAAGGAAAAAGAAAAAAGGCAAAGAGAATAACAGATAATGATAGAGAGAGAGAGAGAGAGAGAGGGTGAGGGGTGGATGAAGGGAGAGATAGAGTGAGGGTGTGGAGGGATAGAGAAAGAGGGAGGGAGGGAGGGAGGGAGAGAAACAGAATCTTGTCTGCGGTTGAGTTTTTTTGTCTCTGTCATTTCACACAACACATTTTTCTTATCCAAAAAAAAAAAAAAAAAGAAAAAATCCTCCAGAAGAAAGCGAGACGGAGGAAACAGACGGAGCCGAGCGAGAGAAACGACGCCGTCTCGACCTGCGGAGGAGTCTGCAGACTTAACTCCTATCTCTTATCCCTCCATCCATCAATATCCCTTCATCCCTTCATCCCGTCCTGCTGCACAGCTTTAAAGAAACCTATTGATTTATCCGGGGCAAATAAAGGGACTGAGTGGCACCATGTGGCAGCCTGGGAGGCACCGAGTGGCACCAGGGGGCACTGAGGAGCACATACGAGTGTGTGTGTGTGTGTGTGTGTGTTACCTGTGTGTGTGACGGTGGCAGACCCTTGCGTCCGTACACTCCGACCAGAGCGTCTCTCTGCAGCGAGATGTTGAACTTGAGCGACTGCGGCTGATCGATGAAGAGCTGAGAACGCCAGAACATGCCGGGAGGAACGTCCTGCACCGCCCGTCTCCCCACATCCACCTCACCTGTGTCTATAGTGTTATTCTCCTGAACGTACACGCCCCCTTTACCTGCACACACACACACACACACACACACACATACACACACACACACACACACACACACGCGGAATAACATTCATTAATAATATAATAGTGTATGACCAAAATTTGTAATATGTCGTGTGTAATGTGTAATGCATATTGTCCAAAGCGTAGTGTATATTGTAATTATGTATATTTTAATTATGTATATTGTGTAATGTATAGTGTGTAATGTATAGTGTGTATATTATAGTGTATAATGTATAGTGTGTAATGTATAGTGTGTAATGTATAGTGTGTAATGTATAGTGTGTATATTATAGTGTATAATGTAGTGTATTACGTAGATTGTATAATGTTAAGTGTATAACAAATATTGTGTAATGTATAGTGTATAACGTATACTGTGTAAAGTGTAGTGTATAATGTATAGTGTGTAGTGTAGTGTATAATGTATAGTTAGAATTTATAGTGTGTAGTGTATCGTGTGTAAAGTATAGTTATAATGTATATTGTATAATGTGTAGTGTATGGTGTATAATGTATAGTGTATAATACATAGTTATAATGTATAGTGTATATTGTGTAATGTATAGTGTATAATGTATAGTGTACAATATATAGTGTATAATGTATAGTTATAATGTATAGTGTATAATGTATATTGTATAATGTATAGTGTGTAATGTATAGTGTATAATGTATATGGTGTAATGTATAGTGTATAATGTATAGTTAGAATGTATATTGTATAATGTTTATTGTATAATGTATATTGTGTAATGTATAGTGTATAATGTATATGGTGTAATGTATAGTGTATAATGTATAGTGTATAATGTATAGCTAGAATGTATAGTGTATAATGTATATTGTGTAATGTATAGTGTATAATGTACAGTGTATAATATATAGTGTGTAATGTATAGTTATAATGTATAGTGTATAATATATAGTGTGTAATGTATAGTTATAATGTATAGTGTATAATGTATAGCTAGAATGTATATTGTGTAATGTATAGTGTATAATGTATAGTGAATATTATATAGTTATAATGTATAGTGTGTAATGTATAGTTATAATGTATAGTATATAATATATATTGTGTAATGTATAGTGTTGTGTGATATAAAGGATTATTAGTGCTCCCTTTCCCACTCTTCGAGGACTGCACACATCCAGAGTGAGTAAAAGAGCTCAGAAAAGTACTCTGGATCACTCACATACAAGCCATAAACTTTTTGAACTTTTGCCGTCTGGCCGACGTTACAGAGCAGCGAGCAGCGAGCAGCGAGACCGCCAGGCTCAAGAAAAGTTTCCTCCCTCAGGCAATGTGCCTCATAAACACTTAAATGCTCTCCCTGTTGTTCAATAAATATACAAAATATGTGTAATACCACTGTTACCATCTAAATCTGCACTTTTCTGTGCAATATTTCTTCTTATAAAACGTGCAATAACCTTTATTTACTTTTTTATTTCCATCTTACATTGTCCCAAGCCAGTGCACTCTTAGTGCTGGGCCCAAGCCCGGATAAACGGGGAGGGTTGTGTTAGGAAGGGCATCCAGCGTAAAAATGCGGCAAACCAAATATGTGCATCGCTAAACAAAACAAAAGGCCGGGAACACTGGAGGAACATTTGAAATGTTCCACCACGGTGTGGATGGAGAGAGACATGGTGTAGGTGTCATCCTGAATGAAGAGTGCAGTGGAGGTGAAGAGAGTTTCTGATTGGATGATGAAGGTGAAGCTGGTGTGATGATAAATATCATTAGTAGTGAGAAGGAGAAGGAACGAGGGAGTGGTGGAGGGAACGTGGGTTGGTGATGGGCATTTTGGTGATGGTAAGTGTGGCCTTAAGGAGAGGAATGTGGAAGGGAAGGTGGTGATGGTGGGGGGATTTTGAGAAAAGGATGGAGGTGAAGATGTATTTAAAGAAGGAGGAGGCGTCATTGGAGACTGTAAGGTGGTGCAGGGCATCGTGTAGATTATACATTATACATTATATTCTATATATTATACACTATTGTTATATAATATACACTATGCATTACACACTATGGTTAAATACTATATATTATACAGTATTGCTATATACTATACACTATGCATTACATGCTATGGTTATATGCTATATATTATACACTATTGCTATATACTATACACTATGCATTACACGCTATGGTTATATGCTATATATTATACAATATTGTTATATACTATACACTATGCATTACACACTATGGTTATATGCTATATATTATACACTATTGTTATATACTATACACTATGGTTATAGAGTATATATGGTGGTGGTCTTGTCTGGGAAGAGAAAGGAAGATAAAGAGACATGGTGGTGGCATGAGGAAGTTCAGGAAGGAGAAAGAGGTTGGGAATTGGGGTTTAGAGAAAGCGTATGACGGAGAGGAGAGGACTTGTGGTGTTGTATGAGGAAGTCAGGTGGAGCAGAGGCGTACGTGAGGGTGGTGCATGAGGACGGTGTGACAGCAGTGAAGTGTGCATCAAGGGTCGGATCTGAGCCCTTTCCTGTTTGCAGTGGTGATGGACAAGGGTGACGAGGGACGAGGGCATGACAGGAGTCTCCCTGGACTGTGATGTTTGTGGATGATATTGTGATTTGTGGTGAGAGTAGGGAGCAGGTGGAGGAGAATGTGGAGAGGTGGAAATGAGAGGTGTGTGAATGAGAGGGAAGGCAGTGGAGTGGTGCGGCTGCAGTGGAGTGGTGTGTTGGTGAACGCTTCTGTCACCAAAACAAATCTCTTACAAGTGCAAACCTACTCGGCAATGAAGCTCTTTCGGATTCTGTATGATTTATAGTGGAGTGTATACTACATAGTATATAGTGTATGATTTATAGTGTAGTGTATACTACATAGTATATAGTGTATGATTTATAGTGTAGTGTATACTACATAGTATATAGTGTATGATTTATAGTGTAGTGTATACTACATAGTATATAGTGTATGATTTATAGTGTAGTGTATACTACATAGTATATAGTGTATGATTTATAGTGGTAGTGTATACTACATAGTATATAGTGTATGATTTACAGTGGTAGTGTATACTACATAGTATATAGTGTATGATTTATAGTGTAGTGTATACTACATAGTATATAGTGTATGATTTATAGTGTAGTGTATACTACATAGTATATAGTGTATGATTTATAGTGTAGTGTATACTACATAGTATATAGTGTATGATTTACAGTGGTAGTGTATACTACATAGTATATAGTGTATGATTTATAGTGTAGTGTATACTACATAGTATATAGTGTATGATTTATAGTGGAGTGTATACTACATAGTATATAGTGTATGATTTACAGTGTAGTGTATACTACATAGTATATAGTGTATGATTTATAGTGGAGTGTATACTACATAGTATATAGTGTATGATTTACAGTGTAGTGTATACTACATAGTATATAGTGTATGATTTATAGTGTAGTGTATACTACATAGTATATAGTGTATGATTTATAGTGGAGTGTATACTACATATTATAGTGTATATACAGTGTAGTGTATACTACATAGTATATAGTGTATGATTTGTAGTATACAAATGATATAGTTGTTTTTACAGGTTATTTTTATGATTTATAGTGAGGTTACAGTAGTATATAGTGTATGATTTATAGTGTAGTGTATACTACATAGTATATAGTGTATGATTTATAGTGTAGTGTATACTACATAGTATATAGTGTATGATTTATAGTGGAGTGTATACTGCATAGTATATAGTGTATGATTTATAGTGTATAATGTTATAGTATATAGTGTACGATTTACAGTGTATAGTATATATGATGTGGACCACAGTGTATATTGTATAATGTATAGTGTATACTGTATAGTGTATTAATATATGGTGTGCACTATATGACCATATTGTATAATGTATAGCGTATACTCTATAGTGTATAATGTATAGCAGCTAGTGTTTGACCATAATGTATAGTGTATAGTATATAACATTAGCATATAATCTATTGGGTATAATGTATGGTTTGCAATGCATAATGTATAGTATACCTATAGCGAATAATGCATAGTTTAAATGTAGTGTATAGTATACATATAACAATAGAGTATAATATATAGCATATCATGCATATTATATAGTGTATAGCATATACCAATAGTGAATAATGTATAGTTTACAATGTAGTGTATAGTATGCATATAACAATAGTGTATAATATATAACAATAGTGTATACTATATAGCATATAACCATAGTGTGTAATGCATAGTGTATAGTATATAACAATAGTGTATAATATAGAGTGTATAGTATATAACAACAGTGTATAATATATAGTGTATAACCATAGTGTGTAATGCATAGTGTATAGTATATAACAAAAGTGTATAATATATATATATATATATATATATATATATATATATATATATATATATATATATATATACCATATAACCATAGTGTGTAATGCATAGTGTATAGTATATAACAATAGTGTATAATATATAGCATATAATGTATAGTTTATAATGTGTATCATGTTGTGTATGACCATAATGTATAGTGTACAGTATCTAACCAGAATATATAATATATAGTGTATGACCATAGTGTGTAATGTATAATGTACAGTATACACTATAGTGCACTACAGTATAATGTGTGTGTGAGTGTGTGTGTGTCACACTGCTTGCTCGCCAGCTTCCTGGCTCGTTAAATGAACAGTAAGGCTCAGCCCAGGGCTCATAACTCTCCCACACAACTCAAACGCAAATCCGCGGCTCGACGCTCAGCAGCAGGTCATGTGAGGATTTTGCGGATTGTACTGGACAGACGTAATGCAGACACACACCCACGCGTCCTGCTAAATGCGTACCCCAGCCCCGCGGTTTAACCCCGGCCCAGAGAAAAGCGCCCGGCTCTCTGGCGTGTCGTTCTTCAGAGGCGTTTTTTGGAAAGGACGCGCGATTACGCCGCGGCCGCTCGCGTCCAAGAAAAAGAAACCAGTCGAGTTTGGAGACGTGTTTTTGTTTGATGATTTATTTTACATTTTCCTCACTTATTCAGGAGGCCTTTATTTAAACCGGAGACACGTCCAATCCTGTAGGAATCTTCTCATAACATTTTTTATTTTATTTTTATTTTTTGGAAGTATTAGGACACCTGATATTTTTCCAGCCATACGAGGCTTTTTCCCCAAACTATTCCCAAACGGGACGTCGTAGGATTCCCAAGCACGACATTTTCCATGCTCTACTTGGGGAAGAGCATTTCATTCATTCATCTTCTACTGCTTTAGCCGATCTTCCCTCGGGTCACGGGGAGTCTGTGCTTATCTCAGGCGTCTATGGGCATTAAGGATGGAATGCCAACCCATAACAGGACACACACACACACACACACACACACACACACACACACATTCATTCACTAGGGACAATTTTCCAAGGTACAACCTACCGTACATGTTTTTGGACCGGGGAAGGAAACCGGAGAACCCTGAGAAAAACCCCCTGAGACACGTGGAGAACATGCACAAACTCCACACACACATGGCCGAGACGGGAATCGAACCCGGACCCTGGCGGTGTGAGATGAACATGCTAAAGGGCATTTAATGTTTGAAAAATGAGCGCAAACCTTTGGCCTTCCAGGAGAGAACCCGATTTATTTATTTATTTATTTATTTATTGCGGTCTTGTTCTGGAACGATCATCGACTCCCTTTTCAGTGCGAAATGAAATGAAATCGGACTCAGACTTTTGTTCCCTCCGTCTCTGTGGATCGCGTTACGGGAGACCGCCGACTCCGAGCTCACGTTCTCGCTAATGGAAACCAGCTGGCATTAATACACCATTAGTTATTCCGTAAAGCGCTTAGCATGCTAACGCTAAGATGCGGTGCGGCGGCAGCGCTCCGTCCCACCGACTCTGACCGTGTCTTAAAATTTTATAGCGGCTCCGGCGTAGCGTTTATTTTAGAGTAAACCTCCGATCCGTTTTATTTATGGATGTGCTGATCTCAGCGATGAGCAGAATAAACAACTCTGAGGGAAATGGAGCAGGAAAACCACTTCCCGCCAGCTGAAGGAAAACACATCACTCACGCCGTTGCACAAAGCCTGAGAGGGGAACGCTGTTTCTGCGGAAGGAGGAAACCAGGAAGCAGAACCAGAGCCTTCATGACATTCATAACCTTCATAATGCTCATACATAACATTCATAACCTTCATAACCGTCATAAACATCATAACCTTCATACATAACCTTCATAACGATCATAGACCGTCATAAATCTTCATACATTACCTTCATAACCTTCATAACCGTCATAAGCGTCATAAACATCATAACCTTCATACATAACCTTCATAACGATCATAACCGTCATAAACATCATAACCTTCATACATAACCTTCATAACGATCATAACGGTCATAACCTTCATACATTACCTTCATAACCTTCATAACTATCATAGACATCATAACCTTCATACATAACCTTCATAAATATCATAGACATCATAATCTTCATACATTACCTTCATAACCTTCATACATAACCTTCATTACCATCATAATCCTCATAACCTTCATAATCATCATACCCTTCATAACCTACGTAGCCTTCATAACGTTCATACATAACATTTATAAACGTCATAATCCTCATAGCAATCATAACATTCATACATAACCTTCATTAACATCATAATCCTCATACCCTTCATAACCATCATACATAACCTTCATAACCTTCATCACCATAACAAGTCATACATAACCTTCATAACCATCATACATAACCTTCATCACCAACACAAGCTTCATACGTAACCTTCATAACATCATAAACCTCATAACCTTCATTACCATCACAAGCTTCATATATAACCATCCTAACCATCATACATAACCTTCATAACCTTCATTACCACCATAACATTCATACAGAATCTTCATAACCTTCATACATAACCTTTATAATCTTCCTAACTTTTATAACCTTCATAAAACTCATAACCTTCATTTACCATCATAACTTCATACAGAACCTTCATACATAAGCCTTCATAACCATCCTAATCTTTATAACTTTCATAACCATAATAAACCACATAAGGTTCATAAGCATCATAATGTTCATACATAACTTTCATAACCCTCAGCCTTTATAACTTTCACAACCTTCATAACCATCATAACCACCATGACCTTCATAACCTTCATACATAATGCTCATAACCTTAACAACCTTCATAACCATCATAACCTTCTTTCCTTCTAGTCTTTTCATCTTTCTTTTTTCCTTATTCTATCTTTTTGTACATTTCTGAAGCGATGTTTAATAACATAAAAGTTTATAACGCGTTATAATAACCACATCGCTACAGAACTCGCCGTAACGGCAGCACAACGTCTAGCCGCGCTAATGTACATGCTAACGCTAGCAGCCATGCTAATGCTAGCAGCTAACCGTCTCTCACACGTGAGCTGGAAGAAGAAGCGAGTGATACAGGAGCTGGTGTGAGAACGGAGAGAACGCACCATCTGTGAAGGTCTGATCAGCAGCAGGGCGTCGCTCAGGGAGAGGAGAGGAGCGAGGGATAGAAAACCAGTGCCAGGAGGAAAAAAAACTCTGACAAGATCGACATTTGGGAGTTTTACAAGTTCGCTGGCCACTGTCGTTGTGTGTGTGTGTGTGGTGTGTGTGTGTGTGTGTGGGTATATGTACATGTATATGTATATATATATATATATATACACACACACACATATATATATATATATATATATAATATATATATATATATATATATATATTATATATATATATATGTGTGTGTGTGAGTGTCTGTCTGTCTCTCTCTGCTTGTGGTGTGTTTGTTTGCTTGTGTGTGTGTGTGTGTGTAAGTGTGTGTGTGTGTGTGAGTGTATGTATGTATATGTGTGTGTGTGTGTGTGTGTGTGTGTGTGGTGTGTGTGAGTGTGTGTGTGTATGTGTGTATGTGAGTGTGTGTGTGTGTATAAGTGTGTGTGAGTGGTGTGAGTGTGTGTTGTGAGTGTGTGTGTGTGCATGTGTGCGGTGTGTCTGGGTGTGTGGTGGATATGTGTGGAGAATGTGTGGGTGTGTGTATAAGTGTGTGTGTCAATGTGTGTGTGAGGGTGTGTTTGTGAGTGTGTGTGAGAATGCGTGCGTGGGGGTGGGTCTGTGTGTGTGTGTGTGTGTTTGTGTGTGTGTGTGTGGTGTGTGGGTGTTTGTGGAGTGTGTGTGTGTATGTGTGTGTGTGTGTGAGAGAGAGAGAGAGAGAGAGAGAGAGTATGACATCAGGAGAGAATAACTGGACAGACGTAATCCAGCACTCGGCACTTTTAGCAAAACCGCCACTAAACGAGGCGAGAAGCGTGTTTAAATATTAACACCATCATTTCAGCGGAGAAAGGGATGATAGAGAGAGAGAGAGAGGGGGGGGGCAGGAGAGAGAGGAGAGAGAGAGGGGGGGAGACAGGAGGGGGGGGGGCAGGACACACAAGGTGAATGAGAAGTTTTGGTTTTCATGCGTTGTCTTGCTAACGACGTCACAGCGTGAAGCTAAACGCTGAAGTGACAGAACATTACCAACACAAACATCTCTCCATCTCTCTTTCCCTCTCCCTCGTTCCATCTCTCTACTGCCTCTATACAGCCTTATAAATTCTCTCTCTCTCTCTCTTCCTTTCACTCTAAAATATATGTTCCTTTCTTTCTTCCTTTTTTTCTTTACCCATTGCTCTTTCCCTTCTTTTTTCTTTCTTTTTCTTTCCTCTTTCTTTCTTTACCCATGCTCTTTCTCTTTTCCTTTCTTTCTTTATCCCTAGCTCTTTCCCTTCTTTCCCTTCTTTCTTTCTTTCTTTATCCATAGCTCTTTCTCTCTTTATCCATAGCTCTTTCTTTCTTTCTTTCTTTCTTTCTTTCTTTCTTTATCCCTAGCTCTTTCGCTTCTTTCTTTCTCCTAGCTCTCCATTCTTCTTCTTCTTTCTTTCTTTCTTTACCCCCCTCTGATTTCCTTTCTTTCTTCACCTTCTTTATTTCTTCATTCTTTACCTAGCTCTGTCCTTTATACTTTCTTTCCCTTCTTTTTTATTTCTTTCCCCTAGCTGCCATGTTTCTTTCCTTCATTCTTTCTTTCTTTCTTTCTTTCTTTCTTTACCCCTAGCTCTGTCCTTTATACTTTCTTTACCTTCTTTCTTTCTTTCTTTCTTTCTTTCTTTCTTTATCCCTAGCTCTGTCCTTTTATACTTATTTCTTCTTTCTTTCTTTCTTCTTTATTTCTTTATTTCTTTATTTCTTTATTTCTTTCTTTCTTTCTTCTTTCTTCTTTCTTTACCCTTGCTCTGTCTTCTTTTTATTTCTTTCTTCTTTATTTCTTTCTTCTTTCTTGTGGTGTGTTGCGTGTCACAAAATACGTCCTTCAATAACATCATTCCACTACTCAGCGTCCTCTCACTCGCTCTCTCTCGTTCTTTCTCTCTCCTCCTCACAATTCATATTCTATCGCTAAAATAAAAATTCTTAACAACGATAATCTAAATAAAACTTAATCAGTAAATGTGTGTAACGAGTCACTCCATTTCTCTTTGTTTAAATATCAAATATATAAAGTCGTTCTGTTTGATAAAGGGTATATTATTTATAAGTAAAAAATAAATAATATATTAAATAAATAAAATAGATTAATTAATAATCAAAGGCACGCTTCGACACTCATAAAAGAGTTAAAAAAGATGAGAAGCCTCGAAGATTTCATTATTATTGAAAAAATAAAAGAAATATTTAATAAAGAATTATTAATTACAATTATTATTACAAAAATTAATCTTAATCAAATAAACTACATAAATATAATAATAGGGCCTATATTATCTATAAAATAACAATCCTAATAAAACAAACATATATTAGCTAAGAAAAATATAAAAGAATAAAAATAAGAATAATATAGTAATATGCCTATATTATCTAATCAAATAATAATATAATAATAAACCCACCTACATTATCTAATAAAATAATAATAATATAATAATAATAACACATATATTTCTAATAAAATATAAAAGAATAAAATAATGATAATCGGCCTATATTATCTAATAAAAATAAAATTAATAATGATAATAATAATAATATAATAGAAATACCTACATATCTAATAATAATAATATAATAATAAGAATAATAATAATAATCATAATAATAACATATTATTATTAAAATAATAATATAATAATAATAAAATAATAATAATAAATAATAAATAAACAATTATATAATAATAATAATAATAATAATTGTTGAATGAGTGTAATGAATAAAACCTGATGTTTTAAGAACGGAATGCAATGAGGACGAGTTCTCACCGGTCTCTCGCAGCGTCTCACTCGCTGCGGTCTCTATAATAAAGAGTGTGTTATCGAGTCGGTCTTTCCCCACACATTTCTCACTGCGTATCTTTTCCCCCCTCGTTCACTCGTTCATTCCATTCATTCTCCTGTTCATCCGTCTCCCGGGAACATTAGTGCGGTGGTGATGTGATTTCTCAGCATGTGTCTCGCTGCTCGTACCCTCCTACCCTGTGTCTGAGGGAACATTAGTGCCTCTTATGTCTTTGTGTATGTGTGTGTGTGTGTGTGTGTGTGTGTGTGTGTGTGTGTGTGTGTGTGTGTGTGTGTGTGTGTGTGTGTGCATTCAAATCTGCAAGTCAAAAAAAAAAGTTTCAGAGCAAACATTTCTCATAAAACACAAGAGCATTATGGGTAAACTTGAGTGTATTATCAGTAAAACTCGCTGTTACAGTGCATTCTGGGACTTTATGCGCTTGTTTTTCTTTTGACTGATTGTATTAATATCATGTAAGAAACTTTTTATATAGATATATTTAAATATATATATAT
>JACRUU010000003.1:4243592-4250204 GCA_030449085.1 Kryptopterus vitreolus
AGAGGGAGGAGTGAGGATGAAAGAAAAAACAGAGTGGAGGGGAATTGGAGGAGGAATGGAAGGATGAAAGTGGGAGGAGGGATAAATGAACAGATGAATAATTGAGAAATAAAAGGAGGACTGGAGGGATAAAAGAGGATGGAGGGAAAAAGGAATAAATGGACGGAAAAAGAAAGGAGGGGTTCGGAGGAATAAAGGAGGGATAAAGAAGGAAGACAGGATGAAGGAGAGATGACCGGGTTTAGGAGGAACTGACAGATGAATAAAGACATGAAAGTAGAACAGAAGGACGAACAAACGAAGGAGAGATGGCGAAGGAATGGAGGGGTGTTGAAAGGATTCAGGAGGATGGGAGAGTTAAGAAGAATGGAGAAATGAAGGAAAGAAGGATGAATGAAAAATGAGTGATAAAAGAGGAGAGGAGGATAAAGAAGGGAAGGAAGAGGACAGATTTATGAAGAAGGGATGAAGGAGGAAGGACAGATGAAAAATGGATCAAGGGAAAGGGGGGATGTAAAAGGAAGGGATGATAAAGGAAAATTGAGGAAGAAGGGGCCGAAATGAAGTGAAGAAGAAAGGAGGATAAAAAGAAGGATGTTGGAAGGAGGAGAAATGAAGTGAATTATGAAGAAAAGAGATGGATGGAATGAGGGTCTATCTATCTATCTATCTATATTATCTATCTATCACTATCTATCTATCTATCGCTCCATCATGTACAGTTATACTCGACCTTCTCGCCTCTTTTTGGCTCGTCTTCGTTTACTCACTTGTCTCTCGTTGTCCCTCGTTATCCCTCGTTAGCTCGGCCCCTTTCCCACAGGGAGCGGGGCGTTTGTACGGATGTTTGTTGTGAGTCTCCGCTTTAATGAGACGCTTCTAAAGAAGTGTGTTTGCGTGTTCGCTCCGAGACGGCGATGTTCTTCCCCACCGCGAGGAGAGACGAGAGAGAGGAGAGGAGAGACGATCACTACACCTCCGTATATATACATCATTTATCTCTCCGACTGGAGAAACCCCGCGGTGTCTCTCTAAACTCCGCACTGCCAATAACGACGAGGAGCTCGACCACAGAGACCTCACTAACGCCCTCAAATACCCCTCACCGACACCCAGCGACTAATCACTTCATCCCTCGCTCCACAGAGAGAGAGAGAGAGAGACCCCACTGACGCCCTCAAATACCCCTCACCGACACCCAGTGACTAATCACTCCATCCCTCCCTCCACAGAGAGAGACCACACTGACACCCTCAAATACCCCACACAGACACTCAGCGACTAATCACTCCATCCCTCGCTCCACAAAAGAGAGAGACCCCACTGACGCCCTCAAATACCCCTTACCAACACCCAGCCACTAATCACTCCATCCCTCGCTCCACAGAGAGAGAGAGAGACCCACTGACGTCCTCAAATCCCCTACCAACACCCAGCCACTAATCACACCATCCCTCGCTCCACAGAGAGAGAGAGACCACAGACGTCCTCAAATACCCCTCACCAACACCCAGCCACTAATCACTCCATCCCTCGCTCCACAGAGAGAGAGAGAGAGACCACTGACGCCCTCAAATACCCCTCACCGACACCCAGCGACTAATCACTCCATCCCTCACTCCACAGAGAGAGAGAGACCCCACTGATGCCCTCAAATACCCCTCACCGACACCCAGCCACTAATCACTCCATCCCTCGCTCCACAGTGAGAGAGAGAGACCACACTGATGTCCTCAAATACCCCTCACCACACACCCAGCGACTAACCACTCCATCCCTTGCTCCACAGAGAGAGAGAGAGAGACCACACTGACGCCCTCAAATACCGTTCACCAACACCCAGCGACTAATCACACTATCCCTCACTCCACAGAGAGAGAGACCTGACTGACGCCCTCAAATTCGCCTCACCAACACCCAGCGACTAATCACTCCATCCCTCGCTCCACAGTGAGAGAGAGACCACACTGATGTCCTCAAATACCCCACACAGACACCCAGCCACTAATCACTCCATCCCTCGCTCCACAGAGAGAGAGAGACCACACTGACGCCCTCAAATACCCCACACCGACACCCAGCCACTAATCACTCCATCCCTCGCTCCACAGAGAGAGAGAGACCACACTGACGCCCTCAAATACCCCTCACCGACACCCAGCGACTAATCACTCCATCCCTCACTCCACAGAGAGAGCACCACTGACCCCTCAAATACCCCCCCAGGACACTCAGCGACTAATCACTCCAGCCCTCGCTCCAAGAGAAGAGGGAGAGAGAGACCACTGAAGCCCCAAATACCCTCACCGACCCCCAGCGGGACTAATCACTCCATCCCTCAACTCAACAAGAGAGAGAGAGAGACCCCACTGACGCCCTCAAATACCCCTCACCAACACCCAGCGACTAACCACTCCATCCTTGTCCACAGAGAGAGATGAGAGAGACCCACCACTGACGCCCTCAAATACGGTTCTACCAACAACCAGCGGACTAATCACTCCCACCCTCGCTCCCAGAGAGAGCAGACCCGACTGACGCCCTCAAATTCGCCTCACCAACACCCAGCAACAATTCACTCCATTCCTTGCTACACAGAGAGAGAGAGAGAGACCACACTGTCGTCCCCAAATACCCCTCACTGACACCCAGCGACTAATCACTCCATCCCTCACTCCACAGAGAGAGAGAGACCCCACTGACGCCCTCAAATACCCCTCACCGACACCCAGCCACTAATCACTCCATCCCTCGCTCCACAGTGAGAGAGAGACCACACTGATGTCCTCAAATACCCCACACAGACACCCAGCCACTAATCACTCCATCCCTCGCTCCACAAAGAGAGAGACCTTACAGACTCCCTCAAATCCCCTCACCGACACCAGCACTAATCACACATCCCTCGCTCCACAGAGAAAGAGAGAGAGACCAAACTGACGCCCTCAAATACCCCTCACCGACACCCAGCGACTAATCCCTCCATCCCTCACTCCACAGAGAGAGACCCCACTTACGCCCTCAAATACCCCTCACTGACACCCAGCGACTAATCACTCCATCCCTCGCTCCACAGTGAGAGAGAGACCACACTGATGTCCTCAAATACCCCTCACCAACACCCAGCGACTAACCACTCCATCCCTTGCTCCACAGAGAGAGAGAGAGAGACCACACTGACGCCCTCAAATACCGTTCACCAACACCCAGCCATTAATCACACCATCCCTCGCTCCACAGAGAAAGAGATAGAGACCACACTGATGTCCTCAAATACCCCTCACAACACCCAGCCACTAATCACACGATCCCTCGCTCCACAGAGAAAGAGAGAGAGACCCCACTGACGTCCTCAAATTCCCCTCACAACACCCAGCCACTAATCACACGATCCCTCGCTCCACAGAGAAAGAGAAAGAGACCACACTGACGTCCTCAAATACCCCTCACCAACACCCAGCCACTAATCACACTATCCCTCGCTCCACAGAGAGAGAGAGACCACACTGATGTCCTCAAATTCCCCTCACAACACCCAGCCACTAATCACGCCATCCCTCGCTCCACAGAGAAAGAGAAAGAGACCACACTGACGTTCTCAAATACCCCTCACAAATCCAGCGACTAATCACTCCATCCCTCGCTCCACAGAGAGAGAGAGAGAGAGAGAGACCACACTGATGTCCTCAAATACCCCTCACCAACACCCAGCCACTAATCACTCCATCCCTCGCTCCCCAAACAAAAAGAGAGAATCTATCACTTTCTTCCTTTCCTTCTTTCATCCTTCCCTCTTTGTGCTGTTTGTTTCCCTTCCTTTCTTTTTAATTTCTTTCTTTCCTTCAAGCTTTTTTGTTGTTATTGTTCTACTCTGTTCCTTTGCTTGTTTCTCTGTATCTATCTTTCTTCTATTATTATCATTTCATTTCTTTCTTACTTTATTTCAGTCTTTCTTACAACTCTTTTCATCCTTCTGTTTGCTTGCTATGTGTTTCTTTCTTTCTTTCTTTCTTTCTTTCCATTCTTTCCATTCTTTCCTTGTATTTCTCTTTCTTTCTTCCTCCTTTGTTTCTTTTTTCCTTCTTCCTGGTTTATTTTTTCATTAGTTTGTTTCTTCTATTCTTTCTGATTATTGTCTTCATTATTCCTTCGTTTGTTGGTTTTTCCTTCTTTCCGTGTATTTCTTTCTCTTTTGGTTGCTTATTTATTTATTTGTTTGTTTGTTTCTAACTTCCATTCTTTCCTTATATTCCATTCTTTCTTTCTTTTTTTCCTTCTTTCTTCCTTATATATCTTCTTTTTTCTTTTTGGATGAAAGGCATCAAAAAATAAACTTTTAGGGAAAGAAACCTATTCTCTCTCTCTCTCCCTCTCTCTCGCTCCCTCACTCCCTCCCTCACTCTCTCTCTCTCCTCTCTCTCTCTCTCTCTCTCCATCTCTCTCTCTCTCTCTCTCTCTCCCTCACTCCTCTCTCTCTCTCTCCCTCACTCCTCTCTCTCTCTCTCCCTCACTCTCACATTCCCCCCTCTTTTCTCTCTCTCTCTCTCTCTCTCTGAGGGGAATGGTGTTGAGGGTGTGTGCAGGTCAGGGTTAATAGTGTAATAGTGTAATTGTGTAAACAACACAATCCATATAAAGTAGGCTATCAGCGTGTTGGATGCGGTTGCCACGGCGATGACAGACTCGGTTACCGTGACAACTCTACCATCACTCCGGCCGAAATCGAACCAAAGTCAGCGGGAGGATTACATCCAAAAATGTGTGTGTGTGTGTGTGTGTGTGTGGTGTGTGTGGTGTGTTGTGTGTTGTGTCTATAAATAATATTTTACAAAATTATTGTTTCCTTAAAATAATGAATATCAATAACATGATTAATTAAATGACTAATTAAATAATTTAAATAAAAAAATGCATTTCAAAAAACAGAAACAAAACAAAAACAACAAAACATGTGTAAAATAAAATTGACGGAAATATATAAATAAATAAATAAACAAACAAATGAATAAATAAATAAGAAGAAATATGCAAATAAATAATATTACCATTTAAAATATATATATATAATAGATATAATAGATATATATATATATATTAATTATATATAATTTATATAGATATATATGGCACAGTGGCTGAGTGGTTAGCACGTTCGCCGCACACCTCCAGAGTCCGGGTTCGATTCCTGTTTCGGTCATGTGTGTGTGGAGTTTGTGCATGTTCTCCCCGTGTCTCAGGGGTTTTTTTTTTCTCCGGGTTCTCCGGTTTCCTCACCCCGGTCCAAAAACCTGCACGGTAGGTGGATTGGCACCTTGGAAAATGGGCCCTAGTGTATGAATGTGTGTGTGTGTGTGTGTGTTTGTGTGTGTGTGTGTGATGGTTTGGCATCCCATCCAGGGTGTATCCTGCGTTAATGTCCATAGACGCCTGAGATAGACACAGATCCCCGTGACCGAGGGAAGATCGGATAAGCGTAAAGATGAATGAATGAATGAATGAATGAATGATATATATATATATATACAGAAAAACGAATAAAGAAAATCCCTGATCGATGATTAATATAAATAATGAGTGTTTGTACCGCCTTACATTAGTATTTTAATTTCCTTTGAACTATCTAGTGGATAAATAGTGACGTCACTGTGACACCATGACATGTCATCGTGACATCATTACAGCGTGGCGTAACAGTCCGAATCCAATATACACATGTATTTATTTATTTATTTATTGTAAGGCGTTGGGGATCGGAGACAGAAAGTCTGGCAGCTCTCTGATTGAGAGCATTACATGCTAACGACATTAGCGTGGTACTGCAGTGTGTGTGTGTGTGTGTGTGTGTGTGTCGGGTCGGCGAGTCGGAATCCAGCAGCGAGTGAGATCCAAAAGAATGTTTAGTTAAATAAGTGGACTCTGGACCCTATAGATTGTGCTAACGCCGTTTGAGCGCCAGCTACAGAAGGTGTGATTAGCGTTTGGACCTCAGTCGATCGTTTCGCTCGTTTCCACGATGATCGCATTTCCAACAAAGCGTTTGAGGTTTGAGCTCGCAGTGATTCCACTTGGCAAACCGGAACGCCGGGAATGCTTCCGATTAGCCAATTAGCCGTGTTTAGCGTCGCGCGAACATCTAGTTGTGGATTCGCTCTGGTTAACGCCTTCGCTAAAAAAGCACGTACATGTGAATTTCATCGCTGAAATTTGTCGTAAAACATAAAACTTACGAAAACCTCGTCCTTGAACGATTACGTCAAAACAACTACCGTCATCACTCGAGGCTTCGCTGGTTTATTTGTTTGTTTGTTCGTTCTGTCTTTCTTTGTTTCTTTCCTTGTTTGTTTTTCCTTGGATTTCTTTATTTCCACTTTTTTGTTTGTTTGTTTGTTTGTTACTTTGCATATTTATGTTACTTGCTTCTTTATTCTTTCTCCTTGTTTTCTTTTCACTTTGTTTGTATTTCGTATTTCTACTTCCTGTTTGTCGCTTTCTTGTTTCTTTGCCTTCTTTCTTCTTTCTTTGCTGTTTGTTTGTTGATTCTTCTGTCTTTTTTGTTTCTTTGCTTTGTGTTGCTTTTTTCCTTTTGTATTCTGCTCTTTCTTTCTTTCTTTT
>JACRUU010000003.1:4273204-4280704 GCA_030449085.1 Kryptopterus vitreolus
TAACATTAATAATATACATTTTGTTGTAAAATTATATATAAATATGTGTGGTGTGGTGTGTGTGTGTGTGTGTGTGTGTGTGTGTGTGTGTGTGCATATATTTAGAGTATTAATTACCTATATTGTAACCGTTACAAATGTGACCGATAAGTTTGTGATTAATCACGAGTTTACATTATCTAATATATATATAATATATTATATATATATATTATTATATATATACACCACAACCACACACACCACACAATCAGGAAAGGTGGAGAAGCATGTAGTATGTAGTATTAAAAGTGACAATGCATGAATAGAGTGTAAGCATTAATAATATAAATTTTGGTGTAAAATATAACGTTATAGTTACTTCATCTATCAAACAATGAAAAATGATGAGCTTTAAATAAAAAAAAATTGAAAATAAGGATAAAAAAATAAATAAACGAAGGCTGATATTGTTGGATCATCGGCATTTACAGCGTCACTCCGCTTAGCATTTTTACAGCCAAAGTCATTACTCCCGGGGTCAGAAATGAGCCGGGCGTCATCTCTGTAGTGTAATAACCGTATTAAAAATGATTTTTCGTGTTCATTAGATAAATTGAGTCGCGCACAAATCATTTTTAGTGTCGATTCGTTCTAAGTGGGGGGAAAAAAATAGTAAAAATTAACGAGACGTTTTTGACCCTGACGCGGGGGTTAAGAGGCTCTTTCTGATTATCATTTTACAGGCAGGACTGGATCATGGTGTGTGTGTGTGTGTGTGTGTGTGTGTGTGTGTGTGTGTGAAGACATAATAGTATCTGATTAAAACATTAGTAGTGTTTTAACATGTGATCGAGTGCTTATCTATCAAACCTCTGTTTATGACGTGTGTGTGTGTGTGTGTGTGTGTGTGTGTGTGTGTGTGTGTGTGTGTGTGTGTGTTTGTTGTGTGTGTGTATGTGTGCACTGACTCTTTGCTCTTTGTTGGCTATTGATTAATTTTTAATGCTTTCGCAAACCACACACACACACAACACAGGCACACAGGCGCACACACACACACACACACACACACACACACACACACACAATAACATTAATAATTCTTGAGTCTTTTTCTGAGAAGTCAGGGTGAGAGTTCAGCAGACATGTTTCAGATCTTCACCCAGAGGCTGTTGTGAGATTGCCATCAGTTTTTGTGAAGAAGATGAATTTTGTGCGTTTTTTTGTGTTTTTGTGTGTTTTTGTGCGTTTTTTTGTGTGCGTTTTTTTGTGTGTTTTTGTGCGTTTTTTGTGTGCGTTTTTTTGTGCGTATTTTTGTGCCTTGTAGAGAATTTTGTCTCCGCATGTAACGTCACTAATGTGTGGAGATGTTGAAGTGAGGGTTCAAAAGCAGGTGAGTTGCAGAGACGAGGTCGGTGTGGCGAATTTGAACAGGACAGGACGGATTATCATCAACACTTTTCCTGGTGTCATGTCTGATCTCTCATCTGTCTGATATCCACATATTATGATCAGACCTCAAGAGTTCATTCAGTGTTTAATGTTCCTCAATCTTCAGTACTGTTCAGTGTTTGGTCCCCAGTATTCTGTGTTTGTATCTAAATGTTTACTTCTCTATTTTCAGTCCTCTGTTCAATTTTTAGTATCAATCATTTTCTCGGTGTTTGGTTTCAGTATTCAGTCCTCAGTGTTTGGTCCTCAGTATTATCCTCAGTGTTTGGTCCTCAGTATTCATCCTCAGTTCAATCCTCAGTGTTTGGTCCTCAGTATTCAGTGTTTGGTCCTCAGTATTCATCCTCAGTGTTTGGTCCTCAGTATTCAATCCTCAGTGTTTGGTCCTCAGTATTCAGTCCTCAGTATTCAATCCTCAGTGTTTGGTCCTAAGAATTCAATCCTCAGTGTTTGGTCCTCAGTATTCAATCCTCAGTGTTTGGTCCTCAGTATTCAATCCTCAGTGTTTGGTCCTCAGAATTCAGTCCTCAGTGTTTGGTCCTCAGAATTCAATCCTCAGTGTTTCAGTCCTCAGTATTCAATCCTCAGTGTTTGTTCCTCAGTATTCAATCCTCAGTGTTTGTTCCTCAGTATTCAATCCTCAGTGTTTGGTCCTCAGAATTCAGTCCTCAGTATTCAATCCTCAGTGTTTGGTCCTCAGAATTCAGTCCTCAGTATTCAATCCTCATCCTCAGAATTCAGTGGTCCTCAGTATTCAATCCTCAGTCCTCAGTATTCAATCCTCAGTGTTTGGTCCTCAGAATTCAGTCCTCAGTATTCAGTCCTCAGTATTCAATCCTCAGTGTTTGGTCCTCAGAATTCAATCCTCAGTGTTTGGTCCTCAGAATTCAGTCCTCAGTATTTAGTCCTCGGTATTCAGTCCTCAGTATTCAGTCATCAGTGTTTGGTCCTCAGTATTCAGTTCTCAATGTTTGGTCCTCAGTATTCAGTTCTTAGTGTTTGGTCTTCAATGTTTGGTCTTCAGTATTCTGTTGTCAGTGTTCAGCCTGTAGTGTTTGATCCTCATTGTTCAGTTCTTAGAGTTTGGTCCTCAGTATTCAGTGCTTGGTGTTTGGTCCTCAGTATTCAGTTCTTAGCATTTGGTGTTCAGTGTTTGGTCCTCAGTATTCAAGTTCATTGGTGTTAGTGTTTGGTCCTCTTCCAGTTCTCAATGTTTGGTCCTCAGTATTCAGTTCTTAAAGTTTGGTCCTCAGTATTCAGTTCTTAGCATCTGGTGTTCAGTGTTTGGTCCTCAGTATTCTGTTGTCAGTGTTCAGTCTGTAGTGTTTAGTCCTCACTATTCAGTCTACAATGTTTAGTCCTCAGTGTACAGTCCACAATTTTTAGTCCTCCGCTTATTTAGTCCTTAATTACTTTTAAGAATTAAGTTTTTTATTAATAATGTCAGATAAAACCCTCCATCCATCGTACTGGTCCTGATCAAAGACTTGCTGCTATAGAAACCATTTATTCATTTATTATTTATTTTATTTATTATAATGTATTTTTCATCTGCACTGGAACAAACTTCAACACCCTCCTGATTAGTGTAACGCTATCGACTGAGGCGTGAGATCTGAAAGGGTTAATCCATGTTACGAGGGAAGGAATCTTGCTCTAACACGGATTTTCAGATCTTTAATTCCCATCATTCACTGCAGTTAAGAGCCGTGTGTATGTGTATGTGTATGTGTGTGTGTATGTGTGTGTGTGTATGTGTGTGTGTGTGTGTGTGTGTGTGTGTGTGTGTGTGTGTGTGTGTGTGTGTGGTGTACTGGAATGTACGGAGGCAGAAAGTCTGGCAGCGTCTCTGATTGATACAACAACATTACTGTAACTACAGCGGGGTCCAAAAGTCTGAGTCCACTACCAGGAACTGGTTTTTTATTATTCCATCAGGTATCAGACACTAACACGATTTCACTCGGATGATCCTTTATTAGTGAAGAAATCGATGTCCGGGTTCACGCAGAACTCACCAAGCAGCCGATTTCTTTCAAAATGCTAACACGCGCTCACCGCTAACACGCTAAGACTCGAGGGAAACCCAATGCTGAGTAAAGGAAATGATAACGCTTATTTTAGCTAGCTGACTAGTGTGAGTGCTTTACATTGGAAAAATGTGCTCAGATTAGCTCATGTTAACTAGCTAGTGTTAGCCCTGCTGGTTTTGAAAATCTATGATAATTAGCTGGCTAGCGAGCTAACTAAGTCTAACTAGCTAGTAGTGTTAGCACTGTGATTTATAAAAATTGGTAATAAAAACGTCGGGTAAATTCACCTTAGCTAGATAGCTAGTTGTTCTAACAAAGACATTCCTTACCGTATTATGATTATTAGCCACTTAGCTAATTGTGCTAACACAGACATACTTCAACGTATTATGATTATTAGCCACTTAGCTAGTTGTGCTAACATAGACATTCTTTTATGTTTTATGATTACTTATGATTATAATCATAATGTCTGTGTTAGCACAACTAGTTAAGTAGCTATTGTGAATTTATTACCAATTTATTACCAATAACGTTTTTATTACCAATTTTCCTAAATGATTATATTTATAAATCATAATTTTAAATGATAAATGTAGTCCTATAAGACAACTATATAACACTAGCACTGCTGTTGACGGAAATCCTGATAAATGATATCATGTCAGGTTAGCTCATTTAAGCTAAATTAAAAACATCTTTAATAATCGCTTACAAAATGTGTTATTTTTTCAGTTCTCTTATTAACAATTCGTTAACAAATCTAGTCACGTTAGCTCATAATAGCTAGTGTTAGCTGTACCGTTTATACACATCTGCAATAATATTTTCAAACATCCTGTTAATGATATCTAATATTAGCCAGCTAGTTATTGTTAGTAATACTATTTATTTATATTTTTTAATTATAATTTAATTATATTTTATTATTTTGTAAGAAAACAAAATGATCCTGTCAGGTTAGCGTGTATTAGCTAGCCCGCTAAATCACGATTGTGTACAAACGCTTCTCAGAAGTAAGGTTAGCTCACATCAGAGGAAGTATGACATTAGCATGATGTCATTAACCCTTTTAATCCACTAGACATCCCCACACTGCTGGCTCTTTACCGCCACCACACACACACACACACACACACACACACACACACACCGCTAAATACCCTGGGAAAAGTCGCAGTGGAGACTAACACACGGCCCAAACACACTTTATTGACTTTTAGGGTAAATGAGACGCTAATTAGGAAACTGGAGCCGCTCGATGGACTGGATGCTAATGATCCACCTCTTCATGCTTTCTGTAAACGAGATGTGGCTCTTATCGCCTCGAGGCAACAAAAAAAAGAATGAAAAGAAAGAGAGAAAGAAAGAAAGGATAAGTTTGAGTGGTGAAGGACGTGACGCAGGTACGACGCTCGATAGGATGCAGTGTTGTAAAGGATTTTGTCGTTTAATCAAAGGCTGTCAGAGCGCTTGGACAGAACAATCGACTCGAAACAAAGCAAAAAAAAAATAATCGCACGAGAGAAACGGAAGACGAGATTCAATCACGTGATGTTTCAAAAAAATAAAAGAAGGAAAAAAGCTCCTGAGAATTATTAAAAACAATTCGAATCGATCAGCAGAGCAAAGACAACAGTGTGTGGAAAAAAGACTTTACTGTGTGTGTGTGTGTGTGTGTGTGTGTGTGTAAAAAAACTTTAAAAAAAGAAGAAATAAAAAATAAATGAATGAAAATAATAATAAAGTAGTAATAGTAATAATAAAATAATAATAATAATAATAATAATAATAATGGGGTATGTAGGAAAAAGTGATATAATTTAATATACAAAAATACTGAAAAATATATTTATGTAATCTATTGCACAATAGCGTAAAAGAGCTCTAAAAATACGGTAATATTGTGTAAAATAATAAATGCATCAAAACAATGCAACGAGTTTATAAAATAAATAAAATGAAACGATTAAAATATGTGGCTAAAACGTCAAATATTCAAATAAATAAACAGATAAATACTGTATCAAAAAATGAGAGATAAAAAACTGTAAACATGTCTGAGTTTGTTAAACGTCAATAAAGAGCCGACTCACGCTGTTGCTATAGAAACGTTAACGAGCCATTCATATAAACCTGTGCTCCAATCAGAGCTGCTGTTCTTGACAACCAATCAACACCTTTTAACCAATCACAATCCAGAACACAAAATTAATGGTATCCACTTGATTGTTGCTGCCCAAATGTATAAGCTCCGCCTTGTTAGACCACGCCCCCGACCCTTCTAGCCTATCAGGAACATGCATGCTGAAGATGCAGAACATGAAGGAGTGTTTAGAGGGAAGTTTATTCTGGCTTTATAGAAAGCAGATCGTTTGCGGCGCAGAAGACATTATGCTAACTGGAGGCTGTTAGCGCTCATTGCTTGTTAGCGAGATTAGCGTGTTGTCTCGGCTCATCGGCTGCGATCCAGTTTAAACACACACTTCACTTCCACATTGAACAGAGGAGACGGAACGACCAGTATCCTTTAATAGCTTTTCCACAACGCGCGCGCACACACACACACACACACACCAACACACACACACACACACACACACACACACACACACACACCATGACATCATATCTGACTTCAGGGTCAACATCAGAGAGACAGAGAAGCTGATTGGTCAATTTTGACCTGCTTAAGTGTGTGTGTGTGTGTGTGTGTGTGTGTGTGTGTGTGTGTGTGTGTGTGTGTGTGTGTGTGTGTGTGTGTGTGTGTGTGATGGTAAAGGATTTACACCTTCACAGAGAGAGAGAGAGAGAGAGAGAGAGAGATAGATAGATAGATAGATAGATAGATAGATAGATAGATAGATAGATTGTGAGAAATAGAGAGAAAGCAAGAGAGAGAGAGATAGAGTGAGAGTAGTGATAGAGAGAGATAGTGAGAAAGAAAGATAGTGACAGAGAGAGAGAGAGGGAGATATAGAGAGACAGAGAGAGAGGAGAAATAGAAGGAAGAGACAGAGAGAGAAAGCGAGAGAGAGATAGAGAGAGTAGTGACAGAGAGAGATAGTGATAGAGAGAAAGAGAGAGAGTCAGAGGGAGAGAGATAGAGAGAGAGAGAGAGAGAGAGAGAAAGAGAAGAGAGATATAGTGAAAGATTGATACAGAGATAAGAGTTGGGGATGTCCTGGACTGGGAATTAGGAAGTGACACGTTATTAGCTACAGTGAAGTTTCCTCCGGAGATCATAAATGCAAACCGATACCAGCTCATAACAACTATAACAACTTATAACAACTCATAACAACTCATAACAGCTCCTAACAACTCATAACAACTTATAACAACTCATAACAACTAATAACAACTCATAACAGCTCATAACAACTCATAACAACTCATAACAACTTATAACAACTCATAACAACTTATAACAACTAATAACAACTAATAACAGCTCATAACAACTAATAACAACTAATAACAACTCATAACAACTCATAACAACTAATAACAACTAATAACAACTAATAACAACTAATAACAACTAGTAATAGCTCATAACAACTCATAACAACTAATAACATCTAATAACAGCTCATAATGCGAGTGAAGAGAACGAACACCCGTCGCTTCTCTGTGCTATAAATAAATAAGCTGGTCTTAAGGAAGTGTCTCATTTTACACTCGGAGCAGAACGATGAAAGGAAGTCAGTTTCACGCTCTGTTTGGTCAAACCACGTTCGCTCGGCTGGGTACGTTATTACCATGGAAACACGTACGTGTATCTTATTCCTGCTATAGCATAAAACTGCCACATTAATATTATATATAACTAAAGCAATTGCTTATTTGCTGACCTCGTTACTTGGGTATCGTTACTATAGCAACCTCTCATTCCAGTACATTATTGTTACTATAGCAACCAACTTTATTGCCAACTTTATTATTGTTATTATTATTATTATTACTATAGCAAACACTTCTATTCAAGTACGTTATCGTTACTATAGTAACCACATATTCAAATACGTTA
>JACRUU010000003.1:4285704-4293204 GCA_030449085.1 Kryptopterus vitreolus
TAGATAGATAGATAGATAGATAGATAGATAGATAGATAGATAGATAGATAGATAGATAGATAGATAGATAGATAGATAAACATAATTAATGATAAAAGGATGGATGGATAGATGGATTCAGATAGAGAGAGAAAGAGAGAGAGAGAGAGAGATAGATAGATAGATAGATAGATAGAGATAGATAGATAGATAGATAGATAGATAGATAGATAGATAGAATTGATAAATGGATAGATGAATGGATACAGAGAAAGAGAAGAGAGAAGAGAAAGAGAAAAATAGATAGATAGATAGATAGATAGATAGATAGATAGATAGATAGATAGATAGATAGATAGATAGATAGATAGATAGATAGATAAACATAATTAATTGATAAAAGGATGGATGGATAGATGGATTCAGAGAAATAGGAGAAAGAGAGAGATAGATAGATAGATAGATAGATAGATAGATATAGATAGATAGATAGATAGATAGATAGATAGATAGATAGATAGATAAACAGAATTAATTGATGAAAGGATGGATGGATAGATGGATACAGAGAAAGAGGAGAAAGAGAGAAAATGATAGATAGCTAGCTAGCTAGCTAGCTAGATAGATAGATAGATAGATAGATAGATAGATAGAATGAATAGATGAATTGATAAATGGATAGATGAATGGATACAGAGAAAGAGAAGAAAGCGAGAAAAATGATAGATAGATAGATAGAATTGATGGATGGATACTGAGAAGGAGAAGAACAACAAGAAAAAAAGAAAAAATGCGATAGATATATTTTTGCATCATGACAGTGTCCATTTGGATCACACACACACACACACACACACACACACACACACACACACACACACACACACACACACACACACACACACACACACACACAAACACACACGCCGCTACTGTTTGTTAGCCGGATCGTAAGGAGAAAAGTCATGATGTCAGGATTACTCCAGAACAAAGAGAGAGAGAGAGAAAATAACGAGGGAAAAAAACAGCAAAAAGAAAGAAAGAAGTGTAATTACAGACGTTCGGCGCGTTATAGATTTCTCCGACCGGCAAACAGCAGCGAGAGGCAATTTAGGATTTTTCCTGCGACGGCGAGCGTTTTGTTCTGAAGCGCAGGTTTATAAGGCGTGATAATTCAGAGTAATTGCGGCGCGTGTCGAGGAGATATTATTCTCCGGTTTGATGAGTCCCCTGATATCTGCGAATAAAAGGGTGAATTAAAGTGCAGACTCGTAGACGAGAAGCGACGGAGGAGCGCGGGGAAATTGAATACGAGATTACTCCAATCCAACCTGTGTGATAAACACAAGCTTGTTCAAACACGCTAAATAAGGAGTGAAATCCGGCGCTGCTTCCACGCTCCAGACGTTTCTCCCAACCTGCCAACATCATCACGGCTTTATCTCCTCCACAACGCCGCCATCATTCCCTATAAAACCCTGTAATGCGGAATTAAACCCTCTGATCACGTCGCCATGTTCGCACAAGAAAAAGAAAAACGACACCGGGGCTACAATTCATGATTTTCTTCACATTTCCAACAATAAATATCGCTGTTTATTGTTTGTTTATTTTTTTAAAATAAACAGTATTGATGGAAATCTATTCGTATTTCTGACAGAAAGCGAGCGGGGATTTGCGCCACATTTGTTTTTGTTTGTTTTTTCATTTTGTATTTCCATAAAAAGAATCTGGTTTTTGAGGAGGGGTTTATTAAAGAATAAATAAATAAATCAAACGCTCATGATGTTGTTATTACGCTCTGATATCTCACATTTAAAAGGAAATAAAAATATCGTTTATTTCAGGTGATATTTAATTACTTTACCTCATAAACTAGCAATCAATTATATCTCAGGTGATACAAATATAGTTTACCTCAGGAAATATCAATATAGTTTACCTTAGGTTACCTTACCTTAACTAAAATTATTAAGATATAGTTTACAAGAAGTATAATTTATCTCAGGCTATTTAGATACTTTACCTCAGGAAGTAGCAATATAAGTTCATTCATCCATTCATTCATCTTCTACCGCTTTATCCAATCTTCCCTCGGGTCATGGGGAGCCTGTGCCTATCTCAGGCGTCTATGGGCATTAAGGCAGGATACACCCTGGATGGAATGCCAACCCATCACAGTACACACACACACACACATACACGCACACACACATTCATACACTAGGGATAATTTTCCAAGGTGCCAATCAACCTACCGTGCATGTTTTTGGACCGGGGGAGGAAACCGGAGAACCCGGAGAAAAACCCCCTGAGGCACGGGGAGAACATGCACAAACTCCACACACACATTCCCGAGACGGGAATCGAACCGGGATCCTGGCGGTGTGAGGCGAACGTGCTAACCACTAAGCCACCGTGCCCCTGCAATATAAGTTATCTTACCTAAATCATATAAATATAGTTTACCTCAAGTGATAAAAAATATAGTTTATCTAAGGTAATAAAAATATCATTTTCCTCAGGTGATATTTAGATACTTTACCTCATAAACTAGCAATAAATTATATATCAGGTGATACAAATATAGTTTACCTCAGGAAATATCAATAGTTTACCTTAGGTTATAAAAAATATAGATTACCTAAAATTATAAAGATATAGTTTACAAGAAGTATAATTTATTTCAGGTGGTATTTAGGTACTTTGCCTCAGGAAGTAGCAATATAATGTATCTTCGGTGATAAAAATATATCTTACCTAAGTAATATGAATTTAGTTTACCTCAAGTGATAAAAATATAGTTTCCTTAACATGATATGAACATAGTTTACCTCAGATGATAAAAAATATAGTTTATCTAAGGTAATAAAAATATAATTTTCCTCAGGTGCTATATAGTTACTTTACCTCATAAACTAGCAATAAATGATATCTCAAGTGATACAAATATTGTTTACCTCAGGAAATATCAATATAGTTTACCCTAGGTTATAAAAATATAGCTTACCTAAAATTATAAAGATATAGTTGACCTCAGGTGGTATTTAGTTACTGTACCTCAGGAAGTAGCAAAGTAATTTATCTTTGGTGATCAAAATATATCTTACCTAAATAATATGAATATAGTGATACATCAAGTGATAAAAAATTAGCTTACTTAAAGTAATAAGAATATAGTTGATGATAAAAATATAGTTTATCTCAGAAACTAGAAATATAGTTTATCTAAGGTGATAAAAAAATATATAATTTACTTCAGGTGATATTTAAATAGTTTACCTCATAAACTAGCAAGAAATTATATCTCAAGTGATACAAATATGGTTTTCCTCAGGAAATATCAATATTGTTAATCTTAAGTTATAAAACATATAGCTTAATTAAAATTATAAAGATATAGCTTACCTCAGGTGATAAAAGTATAATTTACCTCAGATGGTATTTGGATACTTTACCTCAGGAACTAGCAGTAAAATTTACCTTTGGTGATAAAAATATAGCTTACTTAAAGTAGTATGAATATAGTTACCTCCGGTGATTAAAAAATATAGTTTATCCCAGAAACTAGCAATATAGTTTATCTAAGGTGATAAAAAAAATAGAATTTACCTCATAAACTAGCAATAAATTATATCTCAAGTGATACAAATATAGTTTACCTCAGGTGATAGCTTTCCTACATTAATAAAGATATAGTTTACCTCGGGTGGCTTCTAGTTACTTTACCTCAGGAACTAGCAATATAGTTTATCTAAGGTGATAAAAATATAATTCTCCTCAGGTCATATTTAAATAGTTTACCTCAAAAACTAGCAATATAGTTTAACTCAGATAATAAAAAATATAGCTTACCTAAAGAAACAAATAATTTACCTCAGATGGTATTTAGATAGTTTACCTCAAAAACTAGCAATACCAAAAATTTGACCTCAGGTGATAAATATATAGCTTTCCTAAAATAATAAGAATATAGTTTACATCAGGTGATAAAAATATAATTTACCTCAGGTGATATTTAGTTTCTTTACCTCATAAACTAGCAATAAATGATATCACAGGTGATACAAATATAGTCTAGCTCAGGAAGTATCAATATTGTTTAGCTTAGGTGATACAAAATACTGTATAGCTAAGCTAAAATTATAAAGATATAGTTTAACTTGGGTGATAAAAGTATAATTTACCTCAGATAGTATTTAGATACTTTACCTCAGGAAGTAGCAAAATTGTTTATTTCAGGTGATATTAAGTTACTTTACCTCATAAACGAGCAATAAATTATATCTCAGGTGAAACAAATATAGTTTACCTCAGGAAATATCAATATAGTTTACCTTAGGTGATAAAAATATAGCTAAGCTAAAATAATAAAGATACATTTTCACTTGGGTGATTAAAGTATAATTTACTTCAGGGAGTATTTAATTACTTTACCTCAGGAACAAGGAATAGAGTTTACTTCATATGATAATAGTAATATTTACCTCAGGCATTAAGAATTAAATTTACCTGTGACACTAGGTAACGTTTTCACCTCAGGTTATAAAAAATGCATCATCATTATTATTATTATTATTATTATTATTATTATTATTATTATTATTTGTCAATCCATGAAGTACCAGTGTTGGTTTTCATGCATGTTTCAAATGCAAAAACTGTCCTTTAGGAATAAATCATTTTGTGTGTGTGTGTGTGTTTGTGTGTGTGTAAATCTGGACTAGCAAATACACACACACACACACACACACACACACACACACACACACACACACACACACACACACACACTAGGTAATGTTCTTTGTTTTCGTCATCTTTTCAAAGCTTCCAATTGTTCCGTGAACAAAGGTTTCACATTGACAGTCTCCCACTTGCTTTATTTATTTTTATTTGTACATTTATTTGTTGTTTTGTGGATGAACGGAGCACCTGAGAGCATTAATCTCTCAACACACCTCACGCCTGACAAGTAGATCACCAATTAATGCACTTCCTCTAAATATGGAATAATGATGGTTTAAATATTAGAGATGATGTATGTGCTGATGTTTTTTTTTTTTTTTTAATTGGAAGGAACCTGGAGATCTCACACACCCACACACACACACACACACACACACACACACACACACACACTTTTTAATGAGGAAAACCAAACCAATCCACTTTATATGACCCAACACACTCAAAAAACTAATGCAGCGGTGCTTTTGCTTCCCACACAACAGCGTGTTTGTGTGTGTGTGTGTGTGTGTGTGTGTGTGTGTGTGTGTGTGTGTGTGTGTGTGTGTGTGTGTGCGTGTGTGTTTGTGTGTGTTGTGTGTGAGCATGGGCACATGCGTGTTTCTCTCCATGCAACTCTGCTGTAACAGATGGCAAAAACTCACACACACTTTCAGAATTTCATTTCTTCCAGGCAAATCAATTATGCAATGTATCACTCGTAGCAACGATGGGCGAAAAAGAAAAGAAAAAAAAAAAAAAACACGAGAAAAGTTACGAAGAAGGAACGAGATGTTACAAAATGTCACGTATTAAAAACCACACGTTAGAAATGTCACCTTAAAATGTCATGTCAGAGACGTCACGCTAGAAAACGCACGCTGAAATGTCAAGTTGAAAACGCCACCTCAGGAACCTTACGCTCCGAAACCTGAGGAGGAAAGATCGCCTTCGAAATGTAACGCGAGAAACCTCACTGTCCAAAACGGACATTACAAACCTCGCGTCAGGAAGACAGCGAGACAAAAAGTCACGTCTATCGTGTACACACAGGAGAAATGTCACACCGGGAGAATGACGCCGTATGGCAAAAACTACAACTGTGAAGGATCCGCAAAGCTTCAAATAGAAACGTTACGTTAGAATCCTAATGACCGTTACAGGAAATATGATACTTTTACACGAAAACAACGCTAAGATTACTACGTAATATTGTATATTATGGACATTATAAACTTAAATCTTTTAGAGGTTGTAACATTTTAAATGTTACATATGTTACATTTTGATGATTATGTTAGAGTTACACTAGGAATGTTACACATGTTACATTTTGTTATAGATATTTCATTTAGAAAATTTTATTTTAAACGTAACACAATGAACATTTAATTGTGATTGCCATGCTACAGCTATTACATTTTGAATGTTACCCTAAGAATGTCACATTTTGATCGCGTAACATTAAAGTTTGAATATTACACTATGGCTGTTTATGTTATAGTTACACTATGAATGTTACATTTTGTTTGTTATATTATATCTATTACATTTTGAATGCAACATGAACGTTTTGATTATGCAACATTAAAGTTTGAATATTACACTATGGCTGTTTATGTTATAGAGTTACACTATGAATGTTACATTTTGTTTTAGGTGTTTCATTTTGAAAATGCAATTTTGAACATCAACTTCGGATTGTTACATTTGAAATGTTACACTATGAATGTTACATTTTGTTTGTTATGTTATAGCGATTACATTTTGAATGTAACAGGAACGTTTTGATTATACAACATTAAAGTTTGAATATTACACTATGTTACAGTTTGATCATTATATTATAGATCTCATGTTATAAATGTAAAACTGTTACATTTTTATAGATTTTACATTGTTTTGGATTATGTGTATGGATCATAATGTTATGGATGTAACACTGAATTTTACACTATGAATGTTACATTTTGGTCTATATATGACAAATGTTACATTATTATTATTGTAATTATCAGTATAATTATAGCATTAGGTTGTGATCAATTTAATGCTATGAATGTTACGTTTTAATTATATTATGAAGCCTACACGTATAAACAACTTGTTTACATATTTGTACGCCTCTTACTTTGAGAGAGCAATTTAGGAAGGAATCACATAACTGGCTCAGTGGTTTAAGGCGCCGGGTTACTGATCAGAAGGTCGGGGGTTCAAACCCCGGTGTTGCCATGCTGCCACCCTTGGCTGACCCCAGTTTCCAAACAAGTTGGGATATGCCAAGAAAGAATTTCACTCTGCTATAATTTATATGTAATAAATAAACATTATATATTTCTATTCTAGAAATATTATATTTGATATTTGATGTGTATTATAATATTGCAGTAATGAATTGGAACATTACAGAGAGTAGATAATGAGCCATAAACTCTGTGCTCGATCCAAGCAACATGCTGGAAATCCCAGACAAATACTAAACTTTTTGGGGTATTGTACACAACATTAAATGTGTGTGTGTGTGTGTGTGTGTGTGTGTGTGTGTGTGACAGATGGAACACGTCCTGTTTCACGCTGTAGTATAGTATGGATCGTTGCTTGCTCTCACTCTCTGTCCTTGAAGGCAAGAAATAGAGAGGAAAAAAAAAGTTGAAGCTAAAATTGAGTGTGTGTGTGTGTGTGTGTGTGTGCGTGCGTGTGTGTGTGTGTGTGTGTGTGTGTGTGTGTGTGTGAGCCCCCTGTGCAAGCTCAAGTAAATGTTACTGTAGTTCCTGTGCTGTAAAATTGCTACTT
>JACRUU010000003.1:4298204-4310704 GCA_030449085.1 Kryptopterus vitreolus
TGATGATGATGATGATGATGATGATGATGATGATGATGGTGATGGTGATGATGATGGATGATGATTGATGATGGTGATGATGATGGATGATGATGATGATGGATGATGATGGTGATGATGATGGTGATGATGGTGATGATGGTGATGATGATGATGGTGATGATGATGGTGATGATTATGATTGTGATGGTGATGATGATGGTGATGATGATGGTGATGATGGTGATGATGATGGGTTCTAGATGGAACGATAGAACCTTGAAGCAGACATCAAAGTGCATTGTGGGTAATTTTTCGTCTGCTTCATTACATGATTTGAACTTTGAAATGAACTGGGTTTTAAATAGTGCACTCGGTAGTGAGCAGGGCGTGGTTTCTGACACACTTTCATCATCTTTAATGAGGTCTCCAGATTGAGGTGGTTTTTAAAAAGGACACGAGGAACCTGCAGCAACCTTTCTGTAGTTCCTTATTCTAAACTCTTTTCAGAGATGGACTGGAAAAGAAAAGGTGACTTAAAGGGATCATTTCAATCGTTTTTTTTTTTTTTACATCCGATCAAAAGGTCGATTCGCTTCTCAGAATTACCTATTTACTGAGGCTGGGCTACGATTGGTCGATCTCTGTGTTGGGGCGGGGCTTAATGTGACTATAATTCAGATTAGTAGAAAATAGCAATTTTAATTTCAAGCGTTTTAGTTTTAGCGTTTAAACTATTTGCTTGTGTGTGTGTGTGTGTGTGTGTGTGTAGGTGTGTTTTTGTGTGTGTATGTGTGTGTGTGTGTGTGTGTGTGTGTGTGTGTGTGTGTGAGACCTGTCGACTAATTCCTATTGAATGTGGATTTTAATGAAGTTCAAACTCCTGCACTTCTATTATTTTGAAATAGAAATGTTTCACACACACACACACACACACACACACAAAAACACACACACACGCCCTTGCACACGCGCACACACGCACACACACACACACATGCCCTCGCACACGCGCACGTCCAGTCTCCTTTTAATGTGTATCGAGACCCGTATGTTTTCAGTTTAAGTCGATATGCCAGTTACTGTGTGTGTGTGTGTGTGTGTGTGTGTGTGTGTGTGTGTGTGTGTGTGTGTGTGTGTGCGCGTGTGCGAGGGCGTGTGTGTGTGTGTGTGCCATGTGAGAGGCAGTGTTACCTTCTTAAACTGGGATGAAGGGTATTACACACACACACACACACACACACACACACACACACACACACTGAGTACATTACACTCTGGTGATGCTGATACAGACAGACTGGAGGCACTAAAGCTCTCAGAGCAGACACACAGCGGGATGACAGGAATGTGGTTCTGTGTGTGTGTGTGTGTGTGTGTGTGTGTGTGTGTGCGTGTGTGTGTGTGTGTGTGTCAACCTCAATACCGCTCTGCGATCTTTTTCCAGCTATCCAGTAAAGGTGCAACATTCCGAGATCACATCTACACCGCACCAGGATGTTCTGGATGTTCATTCCACCTGCTATGATACGTTTATAAACACACTACACATGAGCGAATGTTTGTGGACACCTGACGAGGTCCTTCTTTTAGCCATATTTACTCCTGCTGTAGTGACCTTCGTGGAGCTACACAGGAGCACCGTCACGCTGACCCGGGTTCAGGTCGTCTCGTTCTTGACGTGAAGGGAAAAATTCATGAGGCAATCGTGTGTGTGTGTGTGTGTGTGTATGTAAAACTTGGGGATAATAGTTTCAGGGGAAGGGTCACGGTGTGGCGTCCAAATACTTTTGGAAATATTGTTTAAATTTCCTATCACATGGTACTTCCGTTTCCGGGACGATGCCATCATGAAACCCTGTACAGGGGTTTAGCTTACTATCAGACTTTCCAGACGTACCTAGCGTTAGCTTAGCCCGTTTCCTGACCTCCACCTGCCTGACTCCACTTCTCCCTTTTATGTTCCTGAGATTCGGAATCTCCACACTCCGGAATTCTCTCAATTTTAACTTTCCTGACTTGTGAATCATTCATTCATTCATTCATTCATTCATTCATTCATCTTCTAGCGCTTTATCCGATCTTCCCTCCTCGGGTCACGGGGAGTCTGTGTCTATCTCAGGCGTCTATGGGCATTAAGGCAGGATACACCCTGGATGGAATGCCAACCCATCTCTCACACACACACACACACACTCACATTCATACACTAGGGACAATATTCCAAGGTGCCAATCAACCTACCGTGCATGTTTTTGGACCGGGGGAGGAAACCGGAGAACCCGGAGAAAAACCTCCTGAGACACGGGGAGAACATGCACAAACTCCACACACACATGGCCGAGACGGGAATCGAACCCGGACCCTGGCGGTGTGAGGAGAACGTGCTAACTACTAAACCACCGTGTATCCATCATATGAATCATTCATTCATTCATCTTCTACCACTTTTTATCCGATCTTCCCTCGGGTCACGGGGAGTCTGTGTCTATCTCAGGTGTCTATGGGCATTAAGGCAGGATACACCCTGGATGGAATGCCAACCCATCACAGGGCACACACACACACCCTGTATCCATCATACGAATCAAATTGATTTTATATATATATATATATATATATATAAATATATAAATATATATACAGTGTTGGGGAGTAACGGTGTTATGTAATTTAATTACAGAATAACAGTAACAGTAATCCGTTACATTTACAGTGAAAAAATGTAATTAAATTACATTTAGTTTAGAAAATGTTGCGGATTACAAATTCCACCGCCTGGTGAGTAAAATGTGTTCAGTTGGTTGTAAAAACCGTCCGCTGTATTTATTTTTATATTTTTTTAAAGGTATCGACTTCAAGATGAAATTGAAAAAAAAAAAAAAAAAAAAAAAAAAGTGAAACAGTATAATATATGATCCATGCTTATTGATGAAATTCCATCGGTTCTCCAGGGAAGGCTTCAGGCTGTAGGAACTTTTGATTAAAAAAAGTCCGTTCGGAGAAGTTTTTAACGTTTATCGATGTTCCTGCAACGTTGCAGCAATGTTTCGAGTTGTAGCAACATTAACGCTTGTGTTCCTAATATTTCTGTAAGAAACGCTCTAAAAGGAAAATATAAAGGTTTCTAATCTAACTGTAACATTTATTATAATTATATACATTTCACTCAAAATCTCTCCCTTTAATACAATGTATTATTTAATATTTATGTTACTCTTGAAATTATTCGTTTAATGTTATTTTTCTTGTTAATTAATTAATTTCTTAATATTTTCGATATCATTTTTTTAGTGGTTGTTTTAATAGTTAATCACGGTACGTAGCTCCTTTAAGAATTATGTTCCGCTTTTGGTTGCTTTCTATGTAAGCTGTTGATACATTTTGATACGTTAACAACCCTAATGAATATATAAATATATATGAGTGTGTGTGTGTGTGTGTGTGTTTGTGTGTGTGTGGACTAGAAGAGTCAGGATGTAAACTACTCAATTCTATTGCATGTACATAACCTAGTAATGATTTTCACATGCACTAGAAAATGAATGGATCACTCTTTGAGACGACTCGTTCTTCTGAATCACATTAAAGAATCGTTTGGGAACGACCCGTCACTATGTGGACGATGTGGTAGATCTCCTGCTATAGAGCTTTAAACCCTATTGAACACCATTAGGATGAATGTGAACGCTGACTGCAGTCCAGACCTCTTCACTTTCTCCAAATCTCCACCGAATCTCCATCAAAACTCCACCAAATCTGGATCTCCATCAAATCTCCCTCAATCTCCCCTAAATCTCCAAATCTCCATCAAATCTCCACCAAATCTCCACCGAATCTCCATCAAATCTCCATCAAATCTCCCCTAAATCTCCATCAAATCTCCACCAAATCTCCATCAAATCTCCATCAAATCTCCCAAATCTCCACCAAATCTCCACATCAAATCTCCACCGAATCTCCATCAAATCTCCAAATCTCCACCAAATCTCCATCAAATCTCCCCTAAATCTCCATCAAATCTCCACCGAATCTCCATCAAATCTCCATCAAATCTCCCCTAAATCTCCATCAAATCTCCACCGAATCTCCATCAAATCTCCATCAAATCTCCATCAAATCTCCCCTAAATCTCCATCAAATCTCCACCAAATCTCCACCAAATCTCCATCTCCACCAAATCTCCACCAAATCTCCAAATCTCCACCAAATCTCCACCAAATCTCCACCGAATCTCCATCAAATCTCCACCAAATCTCCCCTAAATCTCCATCAAATCTCCATCAAATCTCCACCAAATCTCCATCAAATCTCCCCTAAATCTCCATCAAATCTCCACCAAATCTCCACCAAATCTCCACCAAACCAAATCTCCAAACCAAATCTCCCAAATCTCCATCAAATCTCCAAATCTCCAAATCTCCCAAATCTCCATCAAATCTCCATCAAATCTCCCCTAAATCTCCATCAAATCTCCACCGAATCTCCATCAAATCTCCATCAAATCTCCACCAATCTCCATCAAATCTCCAAATCTCCCAAATCTCCACCGAATCTCCATCAAATCTCCATCAAATCTCCCCTAAATCTCCATCAAATCTCCACCGAATCTCCATCAAATCTCCATCAAATCTCCCCCTAAATCTCCACCAAAGCTCCAAAGACTCTAAATCATCGAAGGCCAAATCTCCGAAATGCAAATGCCATCAAAGCCTCCGAAAGCGCCAGGAAAAGCGATCTCCACCAAAGAGCCATCAAATCTCCAGCAAATCGCCAGCAAATGCCCGATAAGCGCCACCAAATCAAAAGTCGCACAGCCATCAAAGCTCCATCAAATCTCCATCAAATCTCCACCGAATCGCCAGCAAATCCGCCAATCTCCAAACCAAAGCTCCACCAGAATCGCCATCAAATCGCCCTGAAAGCGCCAAGCAAAGAAGCGCCAGCAAAGCGCCGAAAGCGCCAGCAAAGCGCAGCAAAGCGCGAAAGCGCCAGCAAAAGCGCCAGCCACCAAAGCCACGCCCCAAAGCGCCAGCAAAGCGCAACCCATCCAGCAAAGCCCCGAAAGCGCCACGAAAGCGCCAGCAAAGCGCCCCGAAAGCGCCAGCAAAGCCAGCCAGAGCCCAGAAAGCGCCAGCGAAAGCGCCAGCAAATCGCCAGGCACAAGCGCCAGCAAAGCGCCCCGAAAGCGCCAAAGCAAAGCGCAAGCAAAGCGCCCGAAATAACGAAAGCGCCAGCAAACGCCGCAAAACCCCCCGAAAGAGACAGAAAGCGCCAGCAAAGCCCCCAAAGCGCCCCAGAAACGCCCAGCAAGCGCAGCAAAGCGGAAACCAAAGCGAGAAAAGCGAAAATAAAAAGAGCAACCAAAGCGCCACCAAAGCGCAAAGCGCCCGAAACCAAATAGAGAAAAGAAAGCGCCGAAAGCGCCCCAAACCGCCCAAAAAGATGAAGAAAGCGCCAAAAAGCGCCAGCAAAGCGCCAAGCAAAAGCTCCAAGAAAGCGCCAGCAGCAAGCAGCAAAGCGCCAAATAAGCGCCACCAAAGCGCCAAAAGCTCCAAACGCTCAAGCAAAGCGCCAGCATAAAGCTCCACCAAAGCGCCACCAAAAGCGCCACCAAAAGCGCCAAAAGCCCCAGCGCAGAAAGCGCAGCAAAGCGCCTACCAAAACGCCAGCAAAGCGCCACCAAAGCGCCAGCAAAGCGCCACCAAAGCGCCACGAAAGCGCAGCAAAGCGCCAGCAAAGCGCCAGCCATCCAAAGCGCCAAAAAGCCAGCAAAAGCGCCAGCAAAGCTCCAATGAGCGCTACCAAAGCGCCACAAGCGCCAGCAAACGCCCCAAAGCGCAGCAAAGCTCCCAAATAAAAGCCAGCAAATCGCCAGCGAAACAAAGCGCCAGCAAAGCGCCACCAAAGCCGCCATCAAAAGCGCCACCAAAGCTCCACCCAAGCGACCAAAGCGCCAAGGAAAGCGCAGCAAAAGCGCAGCAAAGCGCCACCAAAAGCGCCACCAAAGCGCCAAAGGCAAAAGCGCCAGCAAAGCGCCAGCAAAGCGCCAAAGGGCGCCACCAAAAGCGCCACAAAGCTCCACCAAAGCGCCACGAAAGCGCAAGCAAAGCGCCACCAAAGGCCAAAAAGCGCCAAACCAAAAGCGCACGAAAGCGCCAGCAAAGCGCCAGCGCGAAGGCGCCAAGCCAAAACGCCAGCAAAGGCGCCAGCACAGCAAAGCATGACAAACTCAAACAAATCCAAAAAGCGCTCAGCAAAGTAGGAAAAAAAAGAGAAAGAAAGGCAAGAAAGAAAAGCAAGACAAAGCGACCACGAAAGCTCCAAGCAAATCGCCACCAAAACCAAAGCGCCAGCAAAGCGCCAGCAAATGCCAGCAAAGCGCAACAACGCAAAAGCGCCACAAAGCGCCACGAAAGCGCCAGCAAATCGCACCAAAGCCGCCACCGAAATCTCCACCAAATGCGCCAAAACTCCAAATCAAATCTCCATCAAATCTCCACCAAATCTCCACCAAATCTCCACCAAATCTCCACCAAATCTCCACCAAATCTCCACCAAATCTCCACCAAATCTCCATCAAATCTCCAACAAAATCTCCTCAAAATCTTCAAATCTCCACTAAATCTCCATCAAATCTCCACCAAATCTCCACCAAATCTCCATCAAATCTCCATCAAATCTCCATCAAATCTCCACTAAATCTCAACCAAATCTCCACTAAATCTCCATCAAATCTCCACCAAATCTCCACTAAATCTCCATCAAATCTCCATCAAATCTCCATCAAATCTCCACTCAAATCTCCATCAAATCTCCACTAAATCTCCATCAAATCTCCACCAAATCTCCACCAAATCTCCATCAAATCTAATCTCCACGAAGTAGAGCTTATAATTATAATATTGCCTGGAATGTAGGCGGCGGTGTTCAGAAAGAAGCATGATAATCATGTGTGTGTGTCTGTGTGTGTGTGTGTGGTGTGTGTGTGTGTGTGTGTGTGTAGGATGTTGGAATGTTGCAGTGATGAGGATCAGTGGAGTAAAATCTGATCTGAGTGTCTGATACCTGATGGAATAAAAAACCAGTTCCTGGTAGTGGACTCAGACTTTTGGACCCCGCTGTAGTTACAGTAATGTTGTTGTATCAATCAGAGACGCTGCCAGACTTTCTGCCTCCGTACATTCCAGTACACACACACACACACACACACACACACACACACACACACACACACACACACACACACACACACACACACACACACACACAGCAAAGTGCTTATGTGGGAAGTTAAAACCCTGAAAATGTGTTAGAGGAAGATTTTAACACAAAAAAACCTCCACCGTGTCTCTGATAAGAGATTCCACTCTCCTCAATGCAGCTTACTCGTGTACTACAAGTGTGTGTATCAGTGTGTGTGTGTGTGTGTGTGTGTGTGTGTGTGTGTGTGTGTGTGTGTGTGTGTGTGTGTGGTAGAAATAGATCACAGAAGGTAAAAGAGTGATGGAGTAAGATTAAGAGATGTAGTGAGAGGATAGCCAGAGGAAAGCAGAAGAAGTCACAGAGTATAAAAAATAATAAAAGGAGAGATGGAAATAGATATAGAGGGAATATCAAAGTGAAAGAGAGAAGGAGAAAGAGAGAGGCGGAGGAAAGAAGAACATCAAATGATACACAGGCAAGGAGAAAAATGAGAAAAGAAAGGAAAAAAATACATATAAATAAAGATGAAACAAAGAATGTTCTTTAATGGAGTCGCTATTTTTGCTCATCATAAACTGATTCCTAAACACTTTAATTTTATTTATTTCTCTTTGATAAATCCTCGAATCTCACACTTCCAGCACGATCGACGGCGTGAAAGACGAGCTGCCATACAAACTCGCTTCTGTCAGTTCAGTCGGGCCCAAGGAATCACTACAGAGTCGTTTATCCGGAGTCATATCTACAGTACCGAATCATTTCTACAGAGTTTACCAAGTTTTATCAGTTTTATATCAGTTTATATCAGTTTTATCAAAAACATATCAGTTTTGGATCAGTAAGTGTGTGAACAGTATGGGATCAGTATGGGATCAGTATGTGAACAATATAGGATTAGTACATGAACAGTATCAGAATCATTTAATTAAATTTTTTTTATTATTATCTGTACATGGTTAGTTTTATTGACTTTTTTTGTTTGTTTGTTTATGAATCATAGTGAACCAGAACTATTTATATTCATAATAACGTCCACAGAATTTACTTAATTCTTTTTTGTCATTTAATTATAGTAATAGTAAATGTTTAGCTTTTTATTTATTTATTTAATTATATCAATTATTTCTATATTTCTTATGCGATTACAATTAGAATTACCACCCAGAGAATTTAATTATTTTATATCGTTTTTTTTATTTTTACTTGTATTATTATTATTATTATTATTATTATTATTATTATTATTATTATTACTATCCAGTTTTCTGGAGTCATTTTTGCAGATGAGTCATTTCTAAGGAGCCAATGTCGAACAACTCTAAAGAGTCATTTCCATGGAGTCATTTCTAAAGAGTCATTTAAATTAAGTCATTTCTAAAGTCATTTAAATGGAGTTGTTTCAACGTCGTCATTTCTAAGGAGTCAAATCTGTGGAGTCACTTCCAAAAGAGTCGTTTCTTTCATGCGCTTCTCAAGGGCCGAACTTTCCCATTTTATTTATTTATTTTTTATTTACTAAATAAATTATTTATTATTTACTAACTTTGGAAAGGAGCTGTTTCCATGGTGACGCACAACTTAATGTGTGCTGAAGTTGAACAGAGATGTGAAGTTTATAATGACTATAATTCCACTTTATTATTGTCTGAGACCAAAAGAGGAGGACGGGGGGGGGGCTGGGAGGAGGGGGGGGGGGGGGGGGTTCGTGACACATGTCATCTACCTCCTCTTTATAGCCACGCCCCCTTATTTTCATACACAGCTATGCTCCTCCCACTGTTTACAATAAAGGGGTTTAGATGTTGACGAGGTTAAAAGAGATGGATTTCAAAAGACAACAAGATGGAGAGAGAGAGAGAGAGAGAGAGAGAGAGAGAGAGAGAGATGGAAGGATACGAGAGAGAAACGAGGAGACAGAGAGAGAGAGAGAGAGAGAGAGAGAGATGAAGGGATGTCTCTTCCCCCTTACCATGGGCCGCAGTGTGTGTGTGCTCTCTGCAGTGCGTGTGTGTGAGCTCGTCGTCCGACTCGGACTCGCCGCTGCGAGGCGGAGGATGGAGTGAGTGATCAGATGGACTGCAGAGAGGGGATGGCATGGGAGAACCTACAGACACACACACACACACACACACACACACACACACACACGCACATCAACGCAAATCAACCCCACCCTAAATAAATAAATAAATAAATAAATTAGTGTAACACAACAAAACGATCTGAAAGGAAAGGGAAGGAAGAGAGCGACAGAAGCGCAGAGAGATGAAATAAACACACACACACACACACACACACACACACACACACGATTCATCACAATCACGATCTCTGGGAGCATCAGGAGCTCAAAGAGTCTCCACGGATCCTCCAACATCAAACCAGAGATAAACCACAACTGGATTATTATTAAACAGGGATCAGAAGTGGATCAGAAGTGGATCAGTGTAGGATCAATACAGGATCAGCCTGAGATCTGTTCGGGATCCAGATGGAATTAGTATGGAATCGGATGGGATCAGTTTGGGATCTATGTGGGATCTGGGATAAGATCCGTATGGAAGCACGGTGGGAGCGGAATGGGATTCGTATGTGAGCGATATCATCATTCCTGCATGCGCCTGAGGTAACATCGCTCCTGCCCCGCTCCTCAGACCGGCCCAAATTTCTCCCAGCATGCCGCTGGATGGTGTTCTCTTAATTAGAGTCCGCTCTGCCGGGACGTTCCTCATCTACGGCCTGGGGATCCGAGAAATTACAGAGCCACTCGGGATCTTCGTTTATCCGTAATAAACGGACGTTCCGGATCACCCAGATGAGGATGAGGTTCGCTCTCGAGGTTTCTCCCTTATTCCGTCTCGCCGGCTCGCCCGTGCCAACGTACACGTCTACAGAGCAAATCTCTCTCTCACTGAATTATCTGTGTACAACTGCTTCCAGAACATAAAATATTAAATATTAAATAAAAATGAATTGATTGTTAATTCAACATATCAGTTTTGGATCAGTAAGTGTGTGAACAGTATGGGATCAGTATAGGATCAGTATGTGAACAATACAGGTATTAGTACATGAACAGTATCAGATCAGTATGTGAACAGTATGGGATCAGTAAGCAAACGGTAAGGGATCGGTATGGGATTAGTATAGGATTAGTATGTGAAGAGTATATGATCAGTATGTGAAGAATATGGGATCAGCACGTGAACAGTATAGGATCAGTATAGTATCAGTACGTAAATATTATAGGATTAGGATGTGAACAGTATAGGAAGAGCTCGTAAACAGTATAGAATCAGTATGGGATCAGTATGTGATCAGTAAGTAAACAGCATAGGATCAGTAAGTTAACAGTATAGGATCAGCACATAAACAGTATAGGATCAGTAAGTGAACAGCATAGGGTCAGTAAGTGAAGAGTATAGGATCAGTATGGGATCAGTACTTGAACAGTACCTGAAGAGTATAGGATCAGTAAGTGAAGAGTATAGGATCAGTAAGTGAAGAGTATAGGATCAGTAAGTGAAGAGTATAGGATCAGTAAGTTAACAGTATGGTATCAGTCAGTGAACAATATAGGATCAATAAGTGAAGAGTATAGGATCAGTAAGTGAAGAGTATAGGATCAGTAAGTGAGGTGGTAGCACAGTGGTTAAGGTGTTGGACTCCAGACAAAAAGATCATAGGTTCAATCCCCATCACCACCAAGCTACCACTAGTGGGCCCTTGAGCAAGGCCCTTAACCCTCAATTGCTCAGTTGTAAGTCGCTCTGGATAAGTTGTGTCTGCCAAATGCTGTAAATGTAAATGTAAGTGAACAGGATCAGTAAGTGAACAGTATAGGATCAGTAAGTGAACAGTATAGGATCAGTAAGTTAACAGTATGGTATCAGTCAGTGAACAGTATAGGATCAGTATGTGAACAGTAGAGGATCAGTATGGGATCAGTACGTGAACAGTATAGGATTAGTCAGTGAACAGTATAGGATCAGTATGTGAACAGTAGAGGATCAGTATGGGATCAGTACGTGAACAGTATAGGATTAGTAAGTGAACAGTATAGGATCAGTAAGTGAACAGTATAGGATCAGTAAGTGAACAGTAGAGGATCAGCATGGGATCAGTACGTGAACAGTATAGGATTAGTCAGTGAACAGTATAGGATCAGTAAGTGAACAGCATAGGGTCAGTAAGTGAAGAGTATAGGATCAGTATGGGATCAGTACGTGAACAGTATAGGATTAGTAAGTGAACAGTATAGGATCAGTAAGTGAACAGTATAGGATCAGTAAGTGAACAGTAGAGGATCAGTATGGGATCAGTACGTGAACAGTATAGGATTAGTAAGTGAACAGTATAGGATCAGTAAGTTAACAGTATGGTATCAGTCAGTGAACAGTATAGGATCAGTACGTGAACAGTAGAGGATCAGTACGTGAACAGCCTTTGCTGTAAAACAGTAAATAAGACCTCTGCTCTCAGTGACGAATGCGAGATGGTAAAAGGCAGAACATTCCCACTTTGCACCTCAGAAGGGCCTGATCTCAGGTGCCAAAAGCGATGATGTCAGACGCTTGTGTTCTGAGTCACCGTGTCACCATGGCAACAGTGATGAAGAAGTGCCGTGGTGACGTGTAGCGCGAACTCTGTTTAAAACGGAACGTAAGGCAGGGATAAAAACCCCGGCAGTCCTGTAGATGGCGATGCTTCAGGGCTACAAACTCGCTACAGCCAGCTCGTTATTTTCACACGCTCGGGTGAGTAATGAGCGTCGGATCTTTAACGGGTTCTCCGGAGAACCGTGAGACTGGAACTCGGCCAGCGCTGTATATACACTATATATATATAAGTATACGCTGTGTGTTTACAGTACTGCCCTGATAATGAAGCTCTCTGGAATTCAAGTGTCTTCAAAATAGAGAAATAAATATAAGAAAGAAAAATTGTGTTGTGTGTGTGTGTGTGTGTGTGTGTGTGTGTGTGTGTGTGTGTGTGTGTGTGTGGATGTGGGCCGAGAGAACAGAGAGGGAAAAAAAACAAATCCTTTAATTCCCTTTAATTACGGGGTTGTGTTTGCAGAGTTGTGAAGGTCAGAGGACTGTAAAACAGCCAAACTCACTCACACACACACACACACACACACACACACACACACACACACACACACACACACACACACACACACACACACACACACACACTGACACACGGATATGACCCATGGATGGAGTAAAGCTGTGTAAGTAATTAATCTTTGTGTGTGTGTGTGTGGGTGTGTGTGTTGGTATCACACACGAACACACACACCACACACA
>JACRUU010000003.1:4318204-4333204 GCA_030449085.1 Kryptopterus vitreolus
TCCAAACCACGTAAATCACTCTGAGTCACGAGAATCACTCCGAGTCACGAGAATCACTCCAAACCACGTAAATCACTCTGAATCACGAGAATCACTCTGAGTCACGAGAATCACTCTGTATTACAAGAATCACTCTGAGTCACTAAAATCACTCCGAGTCACAGGAATCACTCACGAGAATCATTCCAAACCATGTAAATCACTCCGTCACAAGAATCACTCTGAACCACGAGAATCACTCTGAATCACAAGAATCACTCTGAACCACGAGAATCACTCCGAGCCACGAGAATCACTCTGAATCACAAGAATCACTCTGAATCACAAGAATCACTCCGAATCACGAGAATCACTCTGAATCACAAGAATCACTCTGAGTCACGAGAATCACTCTGAGTCACGAGAATCACTCCGAGTCACGAGAATCACTCCGAGTCACGAGAATCATTCCAAACCACGTAAATCACTCTGAGTCACGAGAATCACTCTGAGTCACGAGAATCACTCTGAGTCACGAGAATCACTCTGAATCACAAGAATCACTCTGAACCACGAGAATCACTCCGAGTCACTCACTCCAAACCACGTAAATCACTCTGAGTCACGAGAATCACTCTGAGTCACGAGAATCACTCGAGTCACGAGAATCACTCCGAGTCACGAGAATCACTCCGAGTCACGAGAATCACTCCGAGTCACGAGAATCATTCCAAACCACGTAAATCACTCTGAGTCACGAGAATCACTCTGAGTCACGAGAATCACTCTGAGTCACGAGAATCACTCTGAATTACAAGAATCACTCTGAGTCACTAGAATCACTCTGAATTACAAGAATCACTCCGAGTCACAGGAATCACTCACGAGAATCATTCCAAACGATGTAAATCACTCCGTCACAAGAATCACTCTGAACCACGAGAATCACTCTGAATCACAAGAATCTGAATCACAAGAATCACTCTGAGTCATGAGAATCACGGTGAGTCATGAGAATCACTCTGAGTCACGGGAATCACGGTGAGTCACGGGAATCACGGTGAATCACGGGAATCACGGTGAGTCACGAGAATCACTCAGAGTCACAAGAATCACTCTGAGTCACGAGAATCACTCTGAGTCACGAGAATCACTCCGAGTCACGAGAATCACTCCGAGTCACGAGAATCACGAGTCCAAACCACGTAAATCACTCTGAGTCACGAGAATCACTCTGAGTCACGAGAATCACTCCAAACTCCCACGTCAGAATCACTCTGAAGTCACTCTGAGAATCACTCCGAAGAATCACTCGAGAATCACTCTGAATCACAAGAATCACTCTGAGTCACGAGAATCACTCTGAGTCACGAGAATCACTCCGAGTCACGAGAATCACTCCGAGTCACGAGAATCATTCCAAACCACGTAAATCACTCTGAGTCACGAGAATCACTCTGAGTCACGAGAATCACTCTGAATCACAAGAATCACTCTGAATTACAAGAATCACTCTGAGTCACTAGAATCACTCTGAATTACAAGAATCACTCTGAGTCACTAAAATCACTCCGAGTCACAGGAATCACTCACGAGAATCATTCCAAACGATGTAAATCACTCCGTCACAAGAATCACTCTGAACCACGAGAATCACTCTGAATCACAAGAATCTGAATCACAAGAATCACTCTGAGTCATGAGAATCACGGTGAGTCATGAGAATCACTCTGAGTCACGGGAATCACGGTGAGTCACGGGAATCACGGTGAATCACGGGAATCACGGTGAGTCACGAGAATCACTCAGAGTCACAAGAATCAATCTGAACCATGAGAATTACAAGAATCTGAGTCACAAGAATCACTCTGTCAAAGGAATCGCTCTGAACCACGAGAATCACGGTGAGTCACAGGAATCACTCCAAGTCATGAGAATCGCTCTGAATGACAAGAACCTGAGTCACAAGAATCACTCCAAACCATGCAAATCACTACGAGTCACAAGAATCACTACGAGTCACAAGAATCACTCTGAACCACGAGAATCACTCCGGGCCACGAGAATCACATCCATCCATTCATCCATCTGAGAACAAACATCTATCCATCCATTTATTCACGTATCAAACCGTCTCACACACACACACACACACACACACACACACACACACACACACACACACACAAAAATAGCTTTTAACTTTTCATTTCATCCCAGAATTCACATATCACTACATCCCTCACTCCCTCCCTCCATCCCTCCCTCCATCCATCCCTCCATCCATCTCAGAATGACTTTGACCACAAGACCGAGGGATCGTTTCTCTTTCACCCCAAATACACTGAACCTCCGACGCAACAAAACAACACACAGGAAGTGAACCTGCCCTTCAGAGAAGCGTGATGATGAAGCTCGGCGATGTGACGAGTTCGGTTTCAGCGCCGCACAGGAGAAACGTAACGATCATCTATTTCAACTTTCCTTTCCCCGAGGATTCACACTGAGCGCGATTACAGCATACAACAATATCAAACTTTATACAGTGCAGAAACACACAGCATGCACCAGCAGGAGATCAGATCAGATCTCAAAACTTAACACACACACACACACACACACACACACACACACACACATCGGGTATGAATTGCACTGATGCAGTATAAGAAAGAACTCATGGTGCCTTCATTCTGCTCTTAAACTTCAGATCTAATATAACACGTCCAAATCCCAGTGTCTGACTCGGTGTCTGACTCGATGTGTGACTCACTGTGTGATTCGTGTGTGACTCGGTGTGTGACCCGGTGTGTGACTCACTGTGTGACTCGCTGTGTGACTCGGAATGTGACTCAGTGTGAGACTCGGTGTGTGACTTGTTGTGTTACTCAGTGTGTGACTCGGTGTCTGAGTCGGTGTGTGACTTGGTGTGTGACTCGGTGTGTGACTCTGTGTGTTACAAGGTGTGTAACTTGGTGTCTGATTTGTGTGTGACTCGGTGTGTGACACGCGTGTGACTCGGTGTGAGACTCTGTGTTTGACTTGGTGTGGGTGTGACTTGTGTGTGACTCGGACCCGGCCCCCGGCTTGTGTGACTCTGTGTGACTCTGTGTGTGACTTGGTGTGTGATTCGTGTGTGACGTGTGTGACTCGGTGTGTGACTCGGTGTGTGACTCTGTGTGAGACTCTGTGTTTGACTTGGTGTGTGATTCGTGTGTGACTTGGTGTGTGACTCGGTGTGTGACTCTGTGTGAGACTCTGTGTGTGACTTGGTGTCTGACTTGGTGTGTGACTCGGTGTGTGACTCTGTGTGAGACTCTGTGTTTGACTTGGTGTGTGATTTGGTGTCTGACTTGGTGTGTGACTCGGTGTGTGACTCGGTGCGTTACATGGTTGTGTGACTCTTGTGTTTGACTCATGTGTGTCGGTGGTTACACGGTGTGTGGACTTGGGTGTGATTTGGAGTTGTGACTCGGGGCGGTTTACTTGGTGTCTACGACATGGTGTTCTTTTGGTTGACAGTGTGACACTCACACACACACACACACACACACACACACACACACACACACACACACACACACACACACACACACACACCTCTTCATCTCTCATGCACAGACGCATCTATATATATATAATTACATGTACAAATGTAATATGCATGTGTGAGTGCATGTAGATTAGCAGTAATGAGTAAGATCACATGCACATTGTTGATATGTAAATACATGCAGATACGAATGAAATATGCACTATGGACATGATATGCATGCATGGATATTTGCATATATGAACGTAATATGGACACATGGACATGCATGAGCATAACCATATATGGGTACATGCACATATAGATCAAATATGCATGCATGAAAATGGTGTACACATGAATTGATGCATTATAGCATGCCTATACATATACATGCATGATTGTAAAAAAAAGTATTCGATATTATTACACGCAGATAATGTGCATAATAAAATAATCGATACGCATGGCGGCATGACGGACACACATGAGTGCATTTCAACATGCACGAGTTTAGCTGAAATGTGCATGCACGCAATTAAATATACGTAAAGGCATTAAAGCGATATGCACAAAATGCACGTGTGAAATGCACACGTAAACTCCAGCGTTTGTGCTTTTTAACACGAGCATCGCATGCGTGTTTCCATCGACTTTATTCCTGCGCGAGTGCAGACATGACGTCGCGTTAAAGTTCGTACACACAGATAAAGACGTCCCGATAAATCTGCACGCGCCACGGGATTGATGTTGTTTTTTTTTCCTTCCGTTGTTGTTGTTTCCCGCGTATTATTTTATTCATGTATTCGACGTATTTTTGCTGCGCTATATTTTTTATCTTACTTCATAAAATTTTAATGGCATTTTCTTTTTTGTTTTAACGACGACGACGACGACGACGGCACTGCCTGAGAGCGAAGCGCCTGCATTTCGTTGCATTTTAATGCCTGGGAGTGAAGATGACAATAAACTCGAACTTAAACTCGGCTGAATTCGTTTTTTTTCTCTCTTTTTTTTTTTCTTCCCTTCTTTTTTTCCCGTCTGGGCTTCAAGCTGAGACGGAATACCAAATGCAACCATACAAGACTTGATTCAATGCGACTATTGAGAAAAGCTCAGTGCACGCCAGCAGGAGATCAGATCAAACCTAAACACACACACACACACACACACACACAATGATATGGATGATACCCGGGCAGTAACGAGTGAACTATTGTAGTCAGATTTCATTCAAGTTTATAGAAAAACAAAAAGATGGCCCATTTTTTCTTTCTTTCTTGGATTCATGTACAAAACCCTGTTTATTGTGTCATGTTCGACTCGTAAATAAAACTACTCCTGGACGTAGTTGAAGGACGTACAGGACGTCCTCGGATGTGACAGAATTTCATTTTCCCCTTGACTTGAACTTCCAGATCCAAAACCTGTTCCAGCATGAACAAAAACCAGCGCCGTGAAGATCTGCTTTACATCGGGAGGTCGGAGTGGAAAATCTCCTGCTATGAACCTTATTGAACACCTATGGAGTCAATATGAACACAGTCCCAGACCCAGGAACCTCCTCACGACATCTCATCTCATCTCATATATATATATATATATAATATATATATATATATAATATAATATATATATATAATATATTATATTTTTTTTTTTTTTTTTCCCAATGTAGCATAAATGAATACTTTTACTTTTCTAATACTGTAAATAACTGTTAACAGATGTTATTAATTATATACATTTCTCTCCAAAATCTCTCCCTTTAATACAATTATTGATTATTTCATATTTATTTTACTCTTGAAATGATTCTTTTAATAGTAATTTCTTGTTAATGACAATGTTATTTTGTTTAGTGTTGGTTTGAAGTGTAAAATATGGGACGTGGCTCCTTTAAGAATTGTGTTCCGGTTGTTTTTTCCATATAAACTGGTGATACGGTGTTTAGGTTATACGGAAGCGCTTTATTGCGTTCAGTAAAAATGCGCTTTATTGCAGTAATACGGATTTGGGGAATGCGATGCGCTTGTGTAAGGTTCCATACAGTAATATACGCTAATATAGTGAGGAGATCGTACCTGTTGTGAATGCGCAGCTAGTAGGTGTAATTCGGGGGAAATTAGGAAGTGTGAGTGGATGCACTGAACCTTTTATTTATTTATTTGTTGTTCGAGTTTCGTTTCATTCACACAACACGACGCAGAGTGAAGGAGCAGATCACTCACATAGTAATGCATAAAGTGTTATAATAATATTAGTGCTGAATAAAATCAAATTTGCATTAATAACACCTTAACTTTAACAGCCCTTATATATATATATATATATATATATCTATATATATATATGTATATATATATATATATATATGTGGGTGTGTGTTTATGTGTGTAGATATATCTATATATATATATGTGTGTGTATATCATATATATATATCTATGAGTGTATATATATATATATATATATATTTTATATATATTATATATATATTATATATATATATATTGGTTATATATATATCTATATATATATATAATATATATATATATATTATGTGTGTGTGTGTGCTGTATATATAATATAATGTACACATTAATAGCTATATTCCGTTCCATAACCCCACCCCCTTAAATCATGAGCGTTACAATCACGGCTGCTCTGAACCTCTAAGCTCCGCCCACGAAATTGTGACATCATTATTAAAGCCCGAGTAAGAAAATAACTGTATACACGAACACCTCAGTTTCCTGCTCTTACTGACAATAAACTCCTATTTAACACTATGTTCTGGTGCAAGATAATTAACTCAACGCTCATTTCAGCCAATCAGCTGCGAGCGTTTATTCTATAAATATAAATGACGGTTTATTTAGAGTCGGGAGCGCTCGGGAACAGGAAAACAGCAATAAAGGCAGATTTGAAGGCTGGAAGGCAGTTTTTTTCCGTTCCTGTCCTGGAGTAAAGGATTCTATCGTTTTATTACAGGTTATTTGTAGCAGTAAGAAATGGGGAAAGTAATTAATATTATACTTTTAATGAATATAGTGTATATTATCTATGTATACTGCATGTGCGTGCGTGTGTGTGTGTCTTATATCTACAGAAAATTACATTTGCATTTTATATCAGCATAACACATTTATAATACAATCGTCTCTGATTTAGACGTGATTACACCCCAGACTGCGTTCCTTTTTATTTATTATCTTTTTTTTATCAAATAAAATTACTGAGAATTTCATCATTTTATTATTAAACATTTTTAATATCCTAAAATTAAAACGTTTTTTTTATTAAAACTAATATTCAAACGTGCCCCTTTTTTTCCGTATAATCAGGTTGTTGTTGTTGGTTTTTTTTATTAGTCAAATCTTGTTTTAATTGACGATTTATGTTTATTTCAGAGAATTATTTATGCGTAAATATGTGCACTTTCTGCTTTGAACATAAATAAAGTAAGTAAATATGTGCAAAGAACACTGTAACAGTATAGTATAATTATATAACATAAAGTCAGTCCTATTCCCAGAATCTTCACACACACACACACACACACACACACACACACACACACACACATACACACACACAAAACCCCCCATGAGGCCCTGGACTACTTACACTGCAGCTGCTGCACTGGAGAGCCAACTTCAATCTGCCAAAGGCTACACACACACACACACACACACACACACACACACAGCCATAACACTGACCGATTTTGTGGGTATAATAAACTTTACTTCACGCCGTCACACAGATCCAATTTACATCTAAAGAAACTCTTTTTTTCCTTTTTTTTCTTTTCTGGAGTGAGTTTTTAAACACGCCGGTCGTCATGGTAATGAAGCAAACAACAACAACAACAACAACAACAACAACCCCTGGTGTTTTTTTTTCTCTTTCTTTTTGCTTTTTGTAAACAAACAAATTAGACCTGTATCCTGTTTATATACTACATTTAATGACATTTCTTATACATTTTAACGTCAAAATAAAACGGAACCTTGAAAATTATATAATTAATAAATACATAAATAATAAATCTAAATAGTGAAATAAAGTTGACATTTTTTCTATATAACAAAAAAAATATTTTTTAGTAATAAAAAAAACGATTACTATATATATTATATATATATATATATATATATATATATATATATTAATATAATACTATATATATATATATATATCTATATATATATATATATATATCTATATATATATATCCTAATATATATATCTATATATATATATATATATATAGCTATATATATATATATAGATCTATATATATTTACTATAATATAAATAATATTTGCTATATTAAAAATACCTATATAATAAAAAATTAAAATAATTGAAATAAGATATTTTCAAATTCCAATAAATGAATAAGGTTAATACATTTGCACTGATCATGTGACACGCCCCTTTTTCTTGTCGTGGAATAACAGCACTGATTCTGATTGGCTGTAAGGACAGTAATGGAGCGATATGATTGGTGGATGTCGGAGAAAAAAAAAGTTCTGATCTGTTTGTTCCTGAGAAATTAGGAGGTCAGATGTGAAGCACAGAGTTCCAACCAAACACAACCCACATGGGGAGAGGACACACACACACACACACACACACACACACTCACACACACACACACACACACACACACACTCACACACACACACACACACACACACACACACACAAGCACAAGCACATTGCTAATAAGGTCAGTCATGCTGTGTCAGTATGCTTGTGTATTTTTGTGTAATTATGTGTGTGTGTGTGTGTGTGTGTGTGTGTGTGTGTGTGTGTGTGTGTGTGTGTGTGTGTGTGTGTGTGTGTGTGTGTGTGTGTGTGTGTGTGATGTACTGTCTTGTGCCTGAATATGATTAATTCCAACCTCAACATATCAGTGCCACCAAACACACACACACCACACGTACAACACACACACACACACACACACACACACACACACACACACACACTGTGCACACACACACTGTACACACACACACTGTACAGTAGCTATTTAACACAGTGGAGGTTGTTGATGAAATGGCAGAGAGATGAAGAGGTGCTTAAACTGATGAGAAAAGACCTGAATATACGACAAACAACACAATGACAACAGACCCAGAGAGAGAGAGAGAGAGAGAGAGAGATAGAGATAGAGAGAGAGAGATGGAGATTGGCGATAGAGATAGAGATGGAGATAGAGATGAGAGATGGAGAGAGAGGAGAGAGATGGAGATAGGAGAGAGAGAGAGAGAGATGGAGAGAAGGAGAGATGGAGAGAGAGAGAAAGAGAGACAGAGAAAGATGGAGAGAGGGAGATATGGAGAGAGAGAGAGATGGAGAGAGAGAGAGATGGAGAGAGAGAGAGAGAGAGATGGAGAGAGGGAGAGATGGGAGAGAGAGATGGAGAGAGAGATGAGATGCGAGAGCGAGAGAGAGAGATGAGAGAGGGAGAGAGAGAGAGAGAGATGGAGAGAGAGGGGGAGAGAAACGGAAAAGAATAGGAGACAAAAACCTAAACAATCAAAGTAATAAATGAAATGAGAATTTTAAAAAAATGAACAAATAAAACAAGCAGAAAAAGAGTGAGAAAACCAAAACAGCAAGAAAAAAAGAGAGAATTTTAAGAAACATAAATTTCTAGAAAGAAAGAAAGAAAGAAAGAAAGAAAGAAAAAATAGAAAGAAAGAAATATTGAAATAAATGAAAAAAATGCACTAAAACAAACAAAAAAGAAAACGGAAAGAAATAAAAACGGAAAGAAATAAAAATGGGTCATTTTGCTCGTACAGAAAAAAAATGGAGGAATAAAAAGGTTTTGAGGAAAATAAGTTACGGAAGAACGATTAAAAGGAAGATAAATTCTATTAAAGCAAAGAATGAAAGAAAAAAAGAAAGAAACAGAAAGAACGAAAGAAAGAAAGAAAGAAAAAGAAAGAAAGAAAGAAAAGCACCATTACAACAGCAAAAAAAAACAATATGCAAACAAAAATACACATAAGGATAACCATATTAAAAAAGAAAGAAAGGAAGGAAAAAAGAATGAAAAACAGAAAGAAAGAAAAGAACCAGTACAACAGAAATGCAAAAAAAAAACACATAAGGAAAGCCAAATAAATAAAATAAAAAAGAAAGAAAGACGGACAGAAAGAAAGAAAGAAAGAAAGAAAGAAAGAAAGAAAAGACCAGTACAACAGCAAAAAATGCAAACAAAAAAAAGGAAAGCCAAATTAAAAAAAAAAAAAGAAATGAAGAAAGAAAGAAAGAAAACAGAAGTACAGAGAGAGAGAGAGAGAGAGATAGAGAGATGTAGAATTATAGACAGATAGAGAGAGAGGAACGCTCTGAGGAACAAAAGGACAAAGAAAAAGTTCTTCTAAATTCAAAGAAAGAAAGAAAGAAAGAAAGAAAGAAAGAAAGAAAGAAAGAAAGAAATGAAGAAAGAAAAGAACCAGTACAACAGCAAAAAATGGAAAAAAGGAAAGCCAAATAAGAAAAAAAACAAGAAAGAAAGAAGGGATGAGGCTGATATAAAAAAAACAAAACAGAAATACAGACAGAGAGAGAGAGAGAGAGAGAGGTGTAGAATTATAGACAGAGATAGAGAGAGATTGTGATGAAGAGAAAGAGAGAGAGATATTTGGTCGTATATATATATATATGTAATAAGGGTTTGGTCTGTTTTTCCTCTCGTTCCTGGTTAAATGCCTGCGTTCCCTCTCTCCTTCACTCGTCTGATTTTTTGAATCGCGGATGAATGAGCGGTTAATTTGTCTGTAAGAGCGGCGCGTGAGTGACGCTAATCCGGCCTCTTTACAGCGACGCCATTCAGGCGCTAATTTCACACTCGCTAAAAAACACCCCGACGCTCGCGCAGGAGAAAAAACACACTGCTCAGGAAACAAGGAGCGGGAAGAGAGAGAGAGAGAGAGAGAGAGGGAGGAGGGGCCGATCCCGCATTCAGACGGAAAGAAAAGAGGGAGAGATACAGTGAGAGGGAGGGATGGAGGGAGAGAGGGAGGGAGGGAGGGATGGAGGAGTAAAAACAACAAGCAGCATTTCCAGTCTATTGATCAGCGCTCCGGCGTTCACTTCCTCCACACGCCGCGAGGAGCGAATCCCAAATCCATACCGGGAAAAGACACCATTTCCACCATGTGTGTGTGTGTGTGTGTGTGTGTGTGTGTGTGTGTGTGTGTGTGTGTGTGTGTGTGTGTGTGTGTTAGACTTCACGCCAGCACTAGGATATGGTGTGACGGGTTTTTAACAAGGAAAAAAAACACACCACTGCGGAGTTTTCCACACTTTCGGGAATATTAAAAAATTCCAGACAGTGATGTGTGTGTGTGTGTGTGTGTGTGTGTGTGTGTGTGTGTGTGTGTGTGTGTGTGTGTGTGTGTGTGTGTGCGTGTGTGTGTGTGTGTGTGTGTGTGTGTGTTTTCCCACAGAGATGATCTGGGAATGATTTGTGAAATACAATACTAGAGAAAGTCAATAAGAGCAATACACAACGCTCACACAACAGTCACGCAACGCTCACATAACGTCCACACAACTCTCGCAACAGTCACACAACTCTCACACAACGCTCACACAACAGTCACACAACGCTCACACAACTCTCACACAACAGTCACACACTCTCACACAATAATCACACAACTCTCACACAACAGTCACACAACAGTCACACAACTCTCACACAACAGTCACACAACTCTCACACAACAGTCACACAACTCTCACACAACAGTCACACAACTCTCACACAACAGTCACACAACGCTCACACAACTGTCACACCACTGTCACACAACTCTCACACAACAGTCACACAATGCTCACACAATAATCACACAACTCTCACACAACAGACACACAACTCTCACACAACAGTCACACAACTCTCACACAACAGTCACACAACTCTCACACAACAGTCACACAACGCTCACACAACTCACACAACGCTCACACAACAGTCACACAACAGTCACACAACAGTCACACAACAGTCACACAATGTTCACACATTCACACAACGCTCTAAGGCTAATGTTTTATGTAATCGTGTTTACAAATGTGTTATGCAATCTTAGCGTTTGATGATGTAATGTTAGTATTTGATGATGTAATGTAAATTACTGATGTTATAATATTAGTGTTTGATGATGTAATGTTAGTGATTGATGATGTAATGTTAGTGTTTGATGTTATAACATCAGTGTTTGATGATGTAATGTTAGTGATTGATGATGTAATGTTAGTGTTTGATGTTATAACATCAGTGTTTGATGATGTAATGTTAGTGATTGATGATGTAATGTTAGTGTTTGATGTTATAACACCAGTGTTTGATGATGTAATGTTAGTGACTGATGATGTAATGTTAGTGTTTGATGTTATAAGTGCTTTGCTCATCAGTGTTTGATGATGTAATGTTAGTGATGTTGCCTGATGATGTAATGTTAGTGTTTGATGTTATAACATCAGTGGTTGATGATGTAATGTTAGTGATTGATGATGTAATGTTAGTGTTTGATGTTATAATGTTAGTGATTGATGAAGTAATGTTAGTATTTGATGTTATAATATCAGTATTTGATGATGTAATGTTAGTGATTGATGTTATAATATTAGTGTTTGATGATGTAATGTTAGTGATTGATGAAGTAATGTTAGTATTTGATGTTATATTATTAGTGATTGATGAAGTAATGTTAGTGTTTGATGTTATAATATTACTGTTTGATGATGTAATGTTAATGATTGATGAAGTAATGTTAGTGTTTGATGTTATAATATTACTGTTTGATGATGTAATGTTAGTGTTTGATGTTATAATATTCAGTGTTTGATGATGTATTTTTGATGTTAGTGTGAAGTAATGTTATGTTATAATATATCAGTGTTTGATGATGTAATGTTAGTGTTTGATGTTATAATGTTATTAATGTTTGATGAAGTAATGTTAGTGTTTGATGTTATAATATTACTGTTTGATGATGTAATGTTAGTGTTTGATGTTATATTAGTATTTGATGATGTAATGTTAGTGATTGACAATGTAATGTTAATGTTTGATGAATATTCTTGTTTTGTCATGATAACCTAGTATTTATTTAGGTGCCCCGTGTGTGTGTGTGTGTGTGTGTGTGTGTGTGTGTGTGTGTGTGTGTGTTCTAATCTCAGCCTGTTGAACCGTATTGTTATTTGTTACATGTGTTTTTTCTTAGCAGTGAACTATTTCCACGTCCCCAATTTTCACCACATACTTTTCCTCAACATCGTCCGTGACCTTGACAATGTTTGCAATTTCAGGAAATGCTTGTGTGTGTGTGTGTGTGTGTGTGTGTGTTATAAAGATGTAACCACTCAGTGTGTTAAATTGCTCACCGCTTCAGTCGGCTTTTTCATCTTTTTTCCCCCTCTCTCTTTGTGCTGCGAGGCATTACCTCAGAGGAGAAGCGTAATCTCTCAGTATTAAACCAACCGATGGTGCCAGGGAACCTTTCGGGACATTGTGGTGACCACACAGACACACACACACACACACACACACACACACACACACACACACACACACCCCTAAAGCGCTTTCATTAGCCTCTCTTGTGAAGTCTGGATCAGGGAGAAATCTGGCATTGCCCACACACACACACACACACACACACACCTGGCCTCAGGCTTCCACCCATTACCACTGGAGACCACAGCCAGGGACCAATCAGACGACTGCAGGTGGTCGCTGTTGGAAATGGTATTGGAGGATGATGGCATTGATCCGTCCTGAGCCCTGGACACCAGCAGGTATCCGTCGAAATAAAACAAAATGCCATCTTACCATCTGCCATCCCTTCTTCTTCCTTTTTTCTTTCTTTTCTTTTTTGTTCCCTGATGCAATAAATGACAACTATTTTCACCCATCCATCCATCCATCCATCCATCGGAGAAGATGGCGATAATTACGCATTAATAAACACTGACACGCTCGCTACTATTTATAAATCTCACGCCGTACGAACAACAAAATCAAAATCCTCTCTGAGTCACGTTACACAGCCTGAGCTCGTCGTGTCGTCATCTTTCTCTCCTTTCTTTCTCTTTTTTTTCTCTTTCCCTCTCACTTTATCTCTCTGTGAATCAACGCTAACAAACCTGGAGTTTCACATATATATATATATATATATATATATATATATATATATATATATATATATATATATATATATATATAATCGCTATCTTCTCTTCTCTCACCTGCCAAGCGCATTCACATTTCACACCCTTAATTGGCCTCAATAAACACCGGCTCTTCAGGGGGACGAGCTGCTTTTCTCACACTTCCTCAGCGGGGAAAATAAATAAATAAATCACACGGCTTCAAGAGCATGAGGCTCAAGATTGTACATGGACATAAATATGTCTGAACAACACACACACACACACACACACACACACACACACACACACACACACACACACACAGTGTATCAGGAAGTGCATTTCACAACAATTGAGTAGTAATATTTTAAACCTCGTTATATATCCACGCTATATGTGCAAAAATGCTGGCACACCTTCCTGTCTCCGAGTTCCCATATGACGATCTGCTTTCCATGATTTGCGAGTGTGTGGAAGATCTCCTGCTATACAGCTTTTATAAACAGGTTTGGGATGGAGGCTGACGGAGAATACGTCTCCACGACATCTTCCCCGAAGAGTGAGTCTGATTATAATCGGGAGTGAATGTAGGTGCATTCATCCACCACAAACACAACTCCTCTGTGGAGCTCAGGATGCTCTTTAGGAAATGTCTATAACATCTGTCTCACTCTGGATGCAGGTTACTATGGTTACAGGTGTTTATAAGCAACACGTTTGCTTAGATTCAACTGACAAACGCAAATAAAATGTGTGTTCGACGCTCTGATCTCAAGCCTGAACTCCTCCGGCCTATCACAATCAACTATCCACACCTCCAGCCAATCACAATCAACTATCACTCCTCCGGCCAATCACAATCCACTATCCACACCTACAGCCAATCACAATCCACTATCCACACCTCCAGCCAATCACAATCCACTATTCACTCCTCCAGCCAATCACAATCCACCATATACACCTCCAGCCAATCACAATCCACTATCACTCCTCCAGCCAATCACAATCCACTATTCACTCCACATCCACTCCTCCGGCCAATCAACAATCCACTATCCACACCTCACAGCAAATCACAATCCACCATTCTCCACTCCTCCCAGCCAATCACAATCCACTATCCACACCTCACCTTCTCCAGCCAGCCAATCACAATCCACTATATCACACCTCCAGCCAATCACAATCCACCATATACACCTCCAGCCAATCACAATCCACTATCACTCCTCCAGCCAATCACAATCCACCATTCACACCATTCAATTTTTGTTGTCTTTTTTTCAAAA
>JACRUU010000003.1:4338204-4340704 GCA_030449085.1 Kryptopterus vitreolus
TACACCAGATTATATATATATATATATCCTAATGAAAGCAATAATGAACTCCACATGTGGCCAGGTGTCAGTGCAGGCGTGAGGGGCAATGAGGGCACTCGGGGGCATCATGGGGGGTGAGGGCAGTGAGGGGCAGGTGTGCAGTCGGGAGGTGAGGGGCAGTAAGGGTTCTCATGGAGGGATGAGGGGAATGGGGGGCAGTCATGGGGGGGTGAGGGGCAGTGAGGGAGTCGTGAGGGTCATAAGGGTGCAGTCGTGGGGGGTGAGGGGCAGTGGAGGGAGGGGTGCAGTCGTGAGGGCAGTGAGGGGCAGTCGTGGGGGGTGAGGGGGTCGTGGGGGTGAGGGGCATGAGGGGGCAGTGGGGAATCGTGCGGGTGGAAGGGAGGGGGCAGTTGGGGTTGAGGGGGCAGTCGTGGGGGGGTGAGGGGCAGTGAGGGGGGCAGTCGTGGGAGACTTCGACACAACCAAAAGGACCCCTCTGTGTTGTGTGTGTGTGTGTGTGTGTGTTGTGTGTGCTGTGTGTGTGTGTGTGTGTGTGTGTGTGTGTGATTAGGTGCTGATTTGTCCCGCGCTGCGAGTCGGATGGATAGCGGGAGGTCTAACATGCTAATGGAGGGGAATAAAGGAAGAGTGTGAGAAGGACAGAGAGGTGGATGAGCAGTGGAGCGAATGCGAACTCGTCTGTTTCATGTGTAACGAGCAGCAGATGGACATTTAGCGTTCGTCCTCTCCCCACACACACACACACACACACACACACACACACACACACACTCCAGTCCATGTTCACATCATTCCAACGATTTAACATTCTCTCGCTTTTCCTTTCATCCGGGCTTCCTCCGAAAAACTGAGGTGTTTAAGGAAGGAGTCTCCAGTGTCAGGGACTGTTTAATTACACACACTCGTCCTAATTCCTTACTGTTTCTATAGCAATGGCTACAACATTAATTGTAACATTTATTGGAAGGAGTGTGTGTGTATATATATATTCATTGTAATGTTAATGGAAGGAGTCTCCAGTTTCAGTTTTATCTATTTATTTGCTTATTTATTTATTTGCTTATTTATTTATTTATTCACTGTATAAAAATGCAAGAATTCCAATAAGATATTGTTTCTATAGCAACATCTCAAAACTCCAATTATATTTAATTCATATTTAATTGTCATTTAATAATATTTATTCATTCATTCATTCATTCATCTTCTAGCGCTTTATCGATCTTCCCTCGGGTCACGGGGAGTCTCTGTCTATCTCAGGCGTCTATGGGCATTAAGGCATGATACACCCTGGATGGAATGCCAACCCATCGCAGGGCACACACACACACACACATTCACACACACATTCATACACTAGGGACAATTTTCCAAGGTGCCAATCAACCTACCGTGCATGTTTTTGGACCGGGGGGAAACCGGAGAACCCGGGGAAAAACCCCTTGAGGCACGGGGAGAACATGCACAAACTCCACACACACACTCATGGCCGAGACGGGAATCGAACCGGACCCTGGCGGTGTGAGGCGAACGTGCTAACCACTAAACCACCGTGCCTCTAATAATATTTAATTAAATGTAATTTAATTTAGTGATTGTTGTATGTTGAGATTTTGCGTTGCGTAACTTTGGTCAGTGTGAGCACTAATTTACTCATTATCACACGGATTATAAACTTTTATACATAATGATAAATACGTTATTTTTGCTGTTAAGGAATATTTAACATGTTTGGAAGGAGTCTCCAGTGTCAGTGTTTGATCCTGTATCGCAAAACATTTGTATCTGTGGTTGCTATAGTTACTGCTCATATTTTTTACTTATTATTATTATTATTATTATTATTGTCATTATTGTTATTATTAATGACATTATTATTGTTGATGTGCTTGATTTTAATTTGTAAAGAAGTTTTCCTTGTGTTTAAAGACGAGAGAATAAAATAACACACATATGGACGACGGCGACGGCGATGTAACGCGCAGACATTATGAAGAATGATTATACAAGCGATTCTTTTTTTTCCGCAGATAAATACATTTATTAAATAAATAAATAAGGTAAATAAAAATAGATCTAGAATTGTACGATTTGTACGAAGTGATTTAACAAATGAATTATTTTGTTTTTGTGGCCGGATATAAAAACTGGAAATGTGTTTTATTAATATAATAATAATAATAATAATAATAATAATAATAAAATAATAATAAAATAATAAATAATAATAATAATAATACAAATAATAATTAATAATAATTAATTTTAAACTAAATATTCATCATTTCCTTTAGGTGGAGAAAACAACACACACACACAACACAAACACACACATCCACACACAGCCACACACACACACACAACCCTACACACCAGATTAGCACAAAAGTCGCTTTATAAATGTTAGTCACGGTTCGCTCTTACAAACCTGTACAGTGTTTGGGGTTGGTGTGTGTGTGTGTGTGTGGTGTGTGTGTGTGGTGTGGTGATGTGTGTG
>JACRUU010000003.1:4345704-4360704 GCA_030449085.1 Kryptopterus vitreolus
AAAGAATAAAGATATTGGAGTAGCATCGATCAAGGAATGCTTGAAACAGTTAAATAGGGATATATGACAGTTGGATGTACGGACGCATTAGAAGCAATCTGGTATCAATGGCGAAGTGGGTTATTTGGTTGCGGGGTACGGATTTGCGATTTCTTCGGTGTTAGAGTAAGAATTAATATTGGGTGGGATTAGCAATGGGGAAGGGAGTGTAGTTGCTATGGGCGTTGGTAGAAGACGGATTATGTTAGGCCAAGAAGAAGGCGAGGATATTAGTTTACATAGGAAGCGCAGGGTCGGCAAATGGCGAGTGGCAGGGTTTTTAAAACCAACTGAAACTGTAAGGTCTTTAGAGGAAAAAATGGAAATAAGGAATAAATAGGTATGTTGGGGGCAGTGGGAACAGTGATGGGCGGTAAGGGTCATAAGAGTACTTGAGGTGAGACTTAGAAACTAATGTATGGTGAAAGTGACAGAGCAGGACTGGGATGGAAGTTATGGGGGGTAAAGGGGGCGATGTGGTTTGATTTATGCCCTGGGAGTAGGCGATTAATGCGTCCAGTTAGTAAGAAGTGGTGGAGGAAGGGTACGAGAAAAAAAATACTATAAATTAAATAGGGTGAATGTATGCGGATCGGTATATGGGTGTTGGGAAAAGCTATGGTAGGAGCGTCATGTTGGTTTTAGGAAGGGGGGGTGGCGGGAATGTTGGTCGGGGACAGGTTGGGGTTACGGCGTGAGGCTGGTGGAGGGGAGAAGGGGGGTGTATGAGTCTTGTGATGAGGAGTCAAAGGTAATAAATAAGAAACGAGGAAAGGGGTGTTGAGTTAAGTGTGAGGGGGGATATGCGCATGAGTAACGTTTAATGGCAGAGTTTTATTGTGGATTAGGATCTAGACAGGAAAGGCCTACGTTAAGGGGAAGGGTTAACACCTGATATGTGACCTAGGGAAACGGCTGGTTTGGTTCGAAAAATGTGTAGGAGTATGGGGTGGGGTAGTGGGGGTAAGAAGCGATGTTGTATGGATGTGTCGGAAGTGTGGCATAGTGAGAGGGAATTCTTGAATATAATTATATCCGTAGATATCTTGTTGGAAATGAGGGGGAGATAGATTATTAATGGGATAATCAGGTGAAAGGGGGGGCTGAATAGGGTAAAGAGGTAGGTGAAGGGAGGGAACAAGTATGGGGGTTTATTATAGATAGGATTGTTAAAGGGAAAAATGAAGGGATGGTGGAGTTAAAGTTGGGTTGTCTGTAGAAATTAAATTTTAAGGAAGGGAATTTGGTATCATGTCTTTTACTTTAAAGGGTGGCTGTAGTCGGGTGAGTTCGGGGGGTGTATTGTAAGGTTAGGAGCGGGTAGGTGAGGAGGCCAGGGACTGATAAGAATTGTGAGGTATGAATTGGATGTTATGGAGGGGAGTGGACAGGGCTAATTTAGGTGTAAGGTGCATGAGCGGTTAGGAATTACTAAAACAGAAAGTAAAATGCATACCAAGGAGAGAGATAGAATAAGATCAGGTATGATGAGTAGGTGCGAGAGGATAATATAGCTAATAGATAGTAAGGTAGGAATAATGTGGGTGATAATGTTAGTGGGGGTGGCTCGGAGTATAGAAAAGCCGGGTAGTCAATGCGGTAGAGAAGCAATGACAACTGGAATGGATCTGGGGGTGAAGGGGGGGAGGGAAAGTGTAACGAGTTAATGAACCTAGGAAACGATAATGAAGGGACAGTGCGAAAGGGGGAGAACAAGGAGACTTGGGTTTAAGGAGGGGAGGAAGAGGCGGGCGGGGGAGGGGGACGGAGAGTAAAGGAACTAACGGTGAGGTGAGCAGTACATGAATATCGGCGAACATGTCAAAACAGATGATTTGGCAGAAAGAAGGGCGCGGGGGGGAGGTGTTAAGAACGCAAATAGAAATCGTAGGAATGCTGAAACAGAGTGTGGGGGGCGTATAGGGTGGAAAATATAGATGAGAGGTTTAGCATTAGGGGGTTCTTCTGTGATTCTACTGGCATGAGGTTAAGTGTTGATATAAGATGCATCATGTAGATGGGTGTTGATATGTGTAGGGTCTATGGGTCAGGTGGTTCAAAGTAAATGTACGTTTAAGAGGGAAGTAAAAAAGGCTCGATGGGCAAGCCTGGAGCTAGCAAATTTCAATCTCTATCTGGATATGGATTAAGGAGAGTTGGGGATAGGTTAGGGACAAAAAGAGCGAGTAAGATATAGGAAGAAAACTTTTCGTGTGAAGGTTGGAAATGAATTAGAGGCCTGAGGGCGTGTAATGGTCAGATTGCGTGGTCATCAACTTCGTTGGAGTTATGTAGGGACAGGTAGGGTGATAAAATGATGTAAGTTGGCATGTTTAATTGTCGGATAGATAGATAAACGGGAAGTGGGCGATGAAGGGTCTTATGTGACATAAACTATGATTGAGGTTGAGGGATCGATGAGTAAGTCACAGTAAAACGGTTGCAATCTCTAATGAGCCAACATAAAGTGGAACGGTAAGAGGGTTAAATATAAAAATGTAGGAGTCGATTATATCAGGCCTATGTACGAATGCTATATGTTAAGAGGGGTATGGGTGGTTTCGAAGGTGGGGGGGTTCGAGATTCTGTGAGGATCAATGATGAGTAGTTGTATCATAAGACGAGGCGTTCTTTTGGGTAAGAGAGGGCAGTTTGATAAATTAAAATTTGACTGAAGTGTTTTTGTCGTGTAATCAACGCCTGTTCAAATATAGTAGTTGAGAAAACAATAGAACAAAAAAGGAGGGGGGGATGTGGGGTAAGGTGAGGGTGGCGAGGATTTGGATGGTTGAACGGTGAGGAGTTAATCAATAAGTGGTTTTGTACCTCTCCCTCTATTTATCTCTCCATCTTTCTCTCTCTTGATCTCTCCATTTCTGTTTCCATCTCTTTATCTCTCCATCTTGCTCCATCTCCATCGCTCTATTTCTGTATGTCTCCATATTACAGATCTCTTCATCTCTCAATCTCGTTATCTCTCCATCTCTTTATCTCTCCATCTACTAATCTCTCTCTCTCTCTCTCTCTCTCTCTCGCTCTCTCTCTCTCTCTTTCTCTCAGGAATGCTCTTCTCTGTAAACTTTAGCATTTTTTTTTTAAAGAAAAGGCCGCTCGGAGTTTCAGGGATTGACCCGCCACTTTCAGAACATAAACAGACTCTAATTAACTCTGGAATCCCTCCACACACACACCCACACACACACACACACACACACACACACACACACACACACACACACACACACAACACACACACACACCCACACTTGATAGAAGCTTCATGAAGAGCGCTTGTCCTGAGTGTTTGGTCCTTTAGCTTTGAAGCCGAAATGTTTACGCTCTTACAGAAAAAAAAGAAGGAGAGAGGATTCGGAGGTTAAGAGCTTGAAAGCCGTTCAAATGTCAGCAATAGGTGTGTGTGTGTGTGTGTGTGTGTGTGTGTGTGTGTGTGTGTGTGTGTGTGTGTTTACGTTAAAGCCAATTAAAACTTAAATACTCGGGAAGTTTACGGAGGAACGAGGAGGTGAAGGTGACGAGGGGGAAAATGCGCTAGTTCAGGGGTTTTGCTAGCATGAAAGAAGCGCGCGGCGATGTTTTGCGTCTCTCACATGGCTGGTGACAAAGAACTCGTAATAGGATGGAGGGAGAGGGTGAAAAAGAGAGAGAGAGAGAGAGAGTGAGGAAGAAAGAAAAGCTTTTACTATCGAGGTTCAATCAGGACTGAAACACGTGTCAGACAAAAGCTCAACAAATGAACCGCTCTCGAACAAAAGGATCGGGCCGAAGGGCAGCGCTGGGCAATCGGCTAGCTTTTATCACACACACACACACATACACACACACACACACACACACACACACACACACACACACACACACACACACACACACACACCTGTATCCATGTGTCCCAGACAAGGTCAACTCACTCCCACAAAACACGAAGAAAAAAAAATCCCACATTTCCTCCGAATTAGAGCGAAGATTAACATGAGGTCTTTTTTTTAGCATGATGCTAATCCCAAACGCGCACAGCTAGTCAACAAAGCTAGCTAATCTGAGAGAAATGTCCGGGTTTAGCATCATTGCTAACATTCCTGCTTGAGCGGAATGCTAATCTAAGAGAAATGCCCGGGTCAACAAATTCCTGCTGAGCGGAAGCTAATCTGAGAGAAATGTCCGGGTTTAGCATCATTGCTAACATTCCTGCTTGAGCGGAATGCTAATCTAAGAGAAATGCCCGGGTTTAGCATCATTGCTAACATTCCTGCTTGAGCGGAATGCTAATCTGAGAGAAATGTCCGGGTTTAGCATCATTGCTAACATTCCTGCTTGAGCGGAATGCTAATCTGAGAGAAATGTCCGGGTTTAGCATCATTGCTAACATTCCTGCTTGAGCGGAATGCTAATCTGAGAGAAATATTTAGCGCTAATCCAAAAGGACAACCAAGCGTACTGACGCTAGTCTGATCCACATTGTTGGTGTTAGCATAATGCTTAAGCGATCTGAAGTAAATAAAGAGCATAAAACTAGACTAATGCTAGTATTAGTTTACCAATTAGCATTAGCATCAACATTAGGTGCTAGCATGAAAAGCTAGTACCAGAAAAAAAAACAACAGTAATTGTTAAACTGATGCTAATGTGAGGTACGGATTAGCAAAAGGTCATTATGTGGCGTACGTAGCATCTTGAACGTCGTGCTAAAGTGTTTGGAATTCGCCTAACGATAGCGTGAGAGATAAAATTGAGCGTAAACAAAGCTAATAAGATCTGCTAGTGTGGGAAAATGATGCTGTTGTTAGCATAAAGTGTTCTGAGCGAGATTAGCGTACATAATATTAGCGCTATTTTTTAAAAATAGAAATTAGTGTTGCTTTTTTTAACGGAAAATATTTAGCGCAAAAATTTCTATTAATACAAATCGCTAGCGCAATGCTAATCAGGACAAGTGAGACTGGGGTTGTTAGCATGATGCTAATCTGTGGTAAACATAGTGTTTAGCCGCTAATGCTCAAAGTAGAGAGTCTTTATCTCTCTCTTCCAGTATCTCTTTATTTCTCTCTCCGTCTCTCTTTCCGTGCCTCCATATTTCTTCCAATGGCTTTCTCTCTCTCCATCTCTCAGTTTCTCTTTTCATCTCATTCTCTTCTCCCCCTCTCCATTTCTCTCTCTCTCTCTCTCAATACATCCTTCTCTCCATTTTCTCCCTCTTTTCTCTTTCCATCTTTCTCTCCATTTTCTTCCATCTATCTTTCATTCTGTCTACCTGAATGGTGTCTATCCATCTCTCTCCATTTCTCCATACTTCTTCCAATCTCCTTCTATCTCTCTATCTTTCTCTACACATCAATCTCACTCTCTCTCTCTCTCTCTCTCTCTCTCTCCATCTCCCTCAATATCTCAGTTTGTCATTTCACCTATCTTTCCATCTTTCTCTCCATTTTCTTCCATCTATTTTTCATTCTGTCTATCTGAATGGAGTCTATTCATCTCTCTTTCCATTTCTCCATACTTCTTCCAATCTCCTTCTATCTGTCTATCTTTCTCTACACCTCAATTTCTCTCTCTCTCTCTTTTCATCTCCCTCAATCTCTCAATTTGTCATTTCACCTCTCTTTCTATATATTTCTCTCCATCTCTTTCCCTCGCACTTCCTCTCTTCCTCTCCGCACTATCCTTCTACCCATTTATCAATTTTTCCTTTCTATTTTCTCTATCCATTTCTTTTTTATTTCACCATTCCTCTCCGCACCACTCCGTCAATCTCCTTTCTTCTTTCATCTCTCTCTCACTCACTCTCTCCATCTCCCTGTATCTACAACTCTCTCTTTTCCTTTCCACCTCTCTCCTACCTCATTCCATCCTTTCTTTATTCATCTTGTGATTTCCCCATCCCTCTATTACTCTCTTCATCTCTCCACCTTTCTTTTGACCATATCGCTTCCTCATCACTTGCTCCTTCTTTCTCTCTTCACCTCCCCCTTTCCTTTCATCTTCACATCTCTCCATTTCCATCTCCCTCTCCAATTTTCTTTCTATTTCCTTTTCTTATTTCTCCCCATTTATCTCTCCATCCCTCTATTACTCTCTCCATTCTCTCTTCCAATAGCACTACTTCCCTTTCTCAATCTCTCTCTCTGCCTCTTTTCCCAAACCATCTCTCCGTCTCCCTTTAACTACACATCTCTCTCCCTATTGCCATCTCTCTCTCTCTCTCTCTTCTCTTCATCTTTGTGAGACTAATCTGAGATGAGGAAATGAGCTCCGGCTATCTGTTACCCTAATTGTGGGATTAAAAATAACCCGATCCTCCACTTCTCTCTTTCGTCTTTTCTTACTTTTTGTTCTCTCGCTTTTTATTCTTTTTTTCCCGCTCTTTTTGTGTCCTTTCCTCACTTTTCTCTTTTTGCTAGACTTTCTAGAGCGTCTCTCATCTCTCTCTCTTTCGTCCTTTCTTTCTTTTCCAATGCTCGGAGTCCCGAAGCCCAAAATGTTTCATCGCCTCTGGAAGAGCAGAGAGATTTCTATAGGGAAAGATCTTACACGCTTCACATACACTATAGGAGTCTCTCTCTCCCTCTCTCTCTCTCTCTCTCTTTTTCCCCTCATCTCTCCTTTTTTCTATCCTCCACACAAACATTTGTCATCCCGTCATGCCTGCGTCCCGCTCACGGGTCCCGCGGGTCCGATCACAGCGCTCTCGCTGCCAGAGCCAGACTTGGACTCGGCACTCGCACTGCTGTCAGCATCATTACGCCGCGCTACGCTTTCTTCTCTCGCACGGGGAAAAAAAGAAAGAAAGAAAAAAAAAACGAAGGATACGGAAAAGAAGACGAGATTCTGAGTCGCGAGATGAGAAACTTCGAGGCTCCGAAGTACAAAAGCCAGGAAGAGTTTTAGCTTCAGGATTCAGTCTCGGCCAAACTAGCATTTCAGTCCAGCGCTAAGACGTAGCGTTAGCATTCTGAAAATGCCGAAAATGACCTCATCCGTAATTGCTACGTATTACACAATAAAACTGCAGTTACCTCAACATTAGCATGACGCTAGTCAGAAATCCACGGCTAACGTGACGAATACCAAAACATTTAGCATAAATCTTCTCTAATATTATTATCATCATTATTACACCTCATTAGGAAGCTATAATGCTAGGTAATGCTAGGTAGATCTTACTGGATACGAAACTATGTGTTTGTTTTGCTAGTGTGTCGAATTAGCGTTGTGCTAACTAGACTTATACTAGAATTAAGCTCGCACCAAGTCAATAGGACGCTGTAATGCTAGTAAATCTATTATGTTGGCGTACGAATGGTTAATATGAGTTAATATGAGGCAGGTTGTTTATTATGCTAGTGTCGAGAATTAGCTTTCGTGCACTATGTACATGCCGGGATTATGTTTATGCTAACTGAACAGCTTATGCTAGTAAATATGACGTGTGAAGTGAATACTGTAACTAGCATTGTACGTGTTCTAACTGTAAGCTACAATGTTAATAATATATAATCATATAACGTTAGTTTAAGGATCGTTAAACTCAAAAGCAAGCTATGGTGCTAGTTCATGTATTATCCTAGTGTACAGAATTAGCGTAACTATTCTTATGCTACAATTACTCATTAGGAAGCTATAATGCTAGCTAATCCATCATTTTAGCGCCAAGGATCGTTAGCGTAGCGCTTACTCGATACGAAATTATGATGCTAGTTCAGTTGCTAGTTTATCGAATTAGCTTATGCTACGATCACGCTCACACTAACGCATTAGACAGCTATAATGCTAGTTAAGCTACTATGTTTTCTTATGAATGGTTAATGATACGTCGTTAGTGTCGGGAATTGACTTTTGAACTTTTGTCAACTATGCTTATGCTAACGCTAAACCGAAAATATGCTTATGCTAATAAATATGACGTGTGTGTGTGCGCACATTTTTTTTTCACCTCAGATGTGTGTTATACAGTGTAGTGTAGAGTGGAGTATACAGTGAATTGTGTGTTATGAATTCTGCAACACACACACACACACACACACACACACACACACACACACACACACACACACACACACACACACACACACACAGAGAAACGTATGATGAGGGAGGGGTGAAAGCACTCGCCATTACAGATTGATGCATTATTATTATTATTATTAGAATAGATGTGTGTGTGTGTGTGTGTGTGTGTGTGTGTGTGTGTGTGTGTGTGTGTGTGTGTGTAAATGCCTCCTTCTGAATTAGATGTGTTTCGTTTGAAATTAGGTGAGACGCGGGAGGGGTGACGGCTGTCATGTTTCTCACCCACACACACACACACACACACACACACACACACACACACACACACACACACACACACACACACACACACCTCTAGTGAAGTTATTTACCTCAGCCTATTGAAAATGTATTTAGATCTTGCTAGGAGATGTGTGTGTGTGTGTGTGTGTGTGTGTGTGTGTGTATGTGTGTGTGGTAGCATTTCTGACTTTACATTCCTTCTGTTATTTCCTCCCACTCTCTGGCATGTGTGTGTGTGTGTGTGTGTGTGTGTGCGTGTGTGTGTGTGTGTGTGTGTGTGTGTGGTAATGCTATGTGCTCCACCCTGTGCCCCGCTCGCTACTACACGAGCGACACGTCGGACATTTTCTTTCCTCCCGTCGTTTTTTCCTCAGTCACGCGAGTCACATGTCACGTATTTTGTTCCCCTGCAGGTTGTAATCAGCGCGACTTCTCGCGGCCGGACGAGTCACACGCGATTAGCGTGATCCTGCGCAGAGCGTACAAACCGCCGTCCTCTCGTTTCTCTCCATCCTGTGACATCATGTCTATGGGAAAAATGAATCGCAATCGGAAAAATGGAAAACGTACTCGCGGTGACTCGGCGCTTTTCTCGGATGTGAACGCGTTTCTTTTCCAACGTCTGGACAGCGAACGTGCATTTTTCAGCTTAGACGTTTCTCAGACTAGCATAACGCTAAATTGACACGTTTCTCAAGGATTAGCATAAAGCTAAACCTACACGTTTTTCTCAGACTAGCATTACGCTAAGCTTTCTCTCTGATTAGTATTACGCTAAATGTACACATTCCTCTCGGATTAGAATAACGCTAGATTTACACGTTTCTCTCAGACTAGCATAACGCTAAATTTACACATTTCTCTCAGACTAGCATAACGCTAAATTTACACGTTTCTCTTTTTCGGATTAGCATAAAGCTAAACTACATGTTTCTCTCATTAGATAACTAAATTTAGCTTTCTCTCTGGATAGCATACGCTACACGTAAATTTCTCTCGGATTAGCATTACGTTAAACTGTACATGTTTCTCTCAGACTAGCATAACGCTAAATTTACACACGTTTCTCTCGGATTAGCATACTAGCATGTTTCTCTAACGCTAACGCTAAATGTACACGTTTCTCTCGGATTAGCATTACGTTTCTCTCATTACGTTAAATTTGACATGTTTCTCTCAGAGTTTCTCTCAGACTAGCATAACGCTAAATGTACACGTTTCTCTCAGACTAGCATAACGCTAAATTTACACGTTTCTCTCGGATTAGCATAACACTAAATTTACATGTTTCTCTCGGATTAGCATAAAGCTAAACAAACACATTTCTCTCAGACTAGCATAACGCTAAACGTTTCTCTCAGCATACGTTAAACATGTTTCTCTAATAGCGCTAAATTTACACGTTTCTCTCGGATTAGCATTACGTTAAACTGACATGTTTCTCTCTGATTAGTATAACGCTAAATTTACACGTTTTTCTTGGATTAGCATAAAGCTAAACAAACACATTTCTCTCTGACTAGCATAACGCTAAATTTACACGTTTCTCTCGGATTAGCATTACGTTAAACTGTCATGTTTCTCTCAGACTAGCGTAACGCTAAATTTACACATTTCTCTCAGACTAGCATAACGCTAAATGTACACGTTTCTCTCGGATTAGCATTACGTTAAACTGACATGTTTCTCTCAGACTAGCATAACGCTAAATGTACACGTTTCTCTCAGACTAGCATAACGCTAAATTTACATGTTTCTCTCGGATTAGCATAAAGCTAAACAAACACATTTCTCTCAGACTAGCTAAATTTACACGCTACACATTTACACATTTCTCTCTCTCGGATTTAGCATTCGTTAAACTAAACTGTCTAGTTTCTCTCAGACTAGCATAACGCTAAATGTACACGTTTCTCTCGGATTAGCATTACGTTAAACTGACATGTTTCTCTCTGATTAGCATAACGCTAAATTTACACGCTTCTCTCAGACTAGCATTACGCTAATCTTACACATTTCTCTCTGATTAGCATTATGAAGAGAGGGATGAATTGAGATAAACGAATGAGGGAGGGAGAGGAGAGAGAGATGAGAGAGAGGAGAGAGAGAGAGAGAGAGAGAGAGAGAAAGTCTTTTGTCATCATAACTTCTTTTTATGCAGTCTGTTTTCCCTCCTCACACTCCTCCATCTTATTCTGCTTTGTTTCCCTAAACATCACACCTTTTCTACTTCACACTTTTCTTCTCCTCCGGTTCTCATCATCTGTTTCCACTAACGATCCCCCGTTCTCATTTTTCTTCCTTCCATTCACTACATTTATCTTCTATTCCCTCCATCATTACGATCTCCTGCGAATGCTCTCCACTCGGATCATCCCTCTTTTCTTCTCTCACCTTATCGGGGACTTTTTTCCGTCTCCCTTTCAACTCGCTCTCCTTTCATTCTGCTGCTTTTCTCTTTCCTGTTCTCTTAAGTGACTCGGACGCTCCACGCTCCGCTGACCAGAAGGAATTCTGACCTCCAGAAATAGAGGGAGAAAGAGAATGACAGGCAGGAAGAGCGATAGAGGGAGAGAGAGAGAGAAAGACAAGAACCTCATTCCCAAACCTTTTGTAAATTCCTGGATCACAATCAGGCGCAAAACACACACACACACACACACACACACACACACACACACACACACGTAAGGGGATGCAGGTACAAGATTAAGGCAAGCGTTCACCTCAGAGCAGATGTACAGAACCCAGGGTTCTAATAAAACTCTCAAAACATGAGGAACATGAAAGGAAACGACATAATGGTGATGATGGATGATGTGATGATGATGATGTGATGTTGATGATGATGATGATGATGATGATGATGATGATGGTGATGATGATGATGATGATGATGATAATGGTGATGATGATGATGGTGATGGTGGTGATGATGATGATGATGATGATGATGATGATGATGATGATGATGATGATGATGATGATGATGATGATGATGATGATGATGGTGATGATGATGATGATGATGATGATGATGATGATGGTGATGGTGGTGATGATGATGATGGTGATGATGGTGATGATGATGATGATGATGATGATGGTGATGATGATGATGATGATGGTGATGGTGGATGATGATGATGATGATGATGATGATGATGATGATGATGATGATGATGATGATGATGATGTGATGATGATGATGATGATGTGATGATGATGATGATGATGATGATGATGATGATGATGATGGTGATGATGATGGTGATGATGATGATGATGGTGATGATGGTGATGATGGTGATGATGGTGATGATGATGATGATGATGATGATGGTGGATGGTGATGGAGGATGATGATGATGATGTAGGTGGATGGATGACTTAGTGGATGAATGTGATGATGATGATGATGAGTGGTTCATTATGATGATGAGGATGGTGCCATTATGGGGTGCAAGGACTTGATGATGAGATGGGTGATGTGCAATGATGATGTTGATGATGGTGATGATGGTGATGGTGATGATGAGGTAATGATGATGATGGTGATGATGTGATGCATGATGATGATGTGATGATGCATGATGTGATGGGATGATGATGATGGTGATGATGATGATGATGTGATGGATGATGATGATGATGATGATGGTGTTGATGATGATGATGATGATGGTGATGATGTGGTTTTGATGGTGATGATGATGATGATGGTGATGATGATGATGATGATGATGATGATGGTGATGTGATGATGTGATGATGATGATGATGTGATGATGATGATGGTGATGATGGTGATGATGATGATGGTGATGATGATGATGGTGATGGTGATGGTGGTGATGATGATGATGATGATGATGGTGATGATGAAGAACAGAGATGTTCACACCACACAGTGTAATTCATGGCAATTCCATAAATCCTATTATTTGCTTACTTAGTGACTGAATTCCCCTTTACAGAGGTTGCTATAGCAACAACCATATAGATGTGGAAGTTCCAGAACACTGGAGATATTTTACATAAATCAAAGATTTTATCCACTTCAATCCAATCCAGTCTAATCTCATCCATCCAATCCAAAACCAATCCAATCTCATCCATCCAATCCAAAACCAGTCCAATCTCATCCATCCAATCCAAAACCAGTCCAATCTCATCCATCCAATCCAAAAACCAGTCTCATCCATCCAATCCAAAAGTCCAGTCTCATCTCATCCAAAACCATCCAATCCAAAACCAGTCCAGTCCAATCTCATCCATCCAATCCAAAACCAATCCAATCTCATCCATCCAATCCAAAACCAGTCCAATCAAATCCATTCAATCCAAAACCAGTCCAATATCATCCATCCAATCCAAAACCAGTCCAATCTCATCCATCCAATCCAAAACCAGTCCAATCTCATCCATCATCAATGCAAAACCAGTCCAATCTCATCCATCCAATCCAAAACCAGTCCAATCTCATCCATCCAATCCAAAACCAGTCCAATCTCATCCATCCAATGCAAAACCAGTCCAATCTCATCCATCCAATCCAAAACCAGTCCAATCCAAAACCAGTCCAGTCTCATCCATCCAATCCCAAACCAGTCCAATCAAATCCAGGCCACTGTATAGACGAATCTAATGTACTCCAAATAAATACAGTGCAAACTAATCTAATCCACTCCAATATAATCTAAAAATTACACTCATTCACACTAATTTTTCCCTTAAATACGATCGAAACATTACACCAGAAAAATTCACAAACCTCTCACACACACACACACACACACACACACACACACACACACACACACACACACCCAAAATGTGACTTGACTGACTTTGTGGATTTTAATTGGATTAAATATTTATATATAAAATTCGGCTCCACGTGTACGGAGAAGTGAATAAAATAAACATATTGTGTTTGTCGGGGGTTTGTTAAGGGGTGTGTTATAATAACATATAAGAAGGAACAGTTCCTGCGTTTAGATTAAAAATCAGTAAAAGTAAAATCAGATTTGCAATGTGAAGGGTGGAGTTGGAGTAAGTGGTGGGGTTAGTATAAGGGATAAGAACAAAGTAAGGGGTGTGGTTAGTGTGCTGGGTGGGGCCAATGTGAAGGGTGGAGTTAGTGTAAGGGGGTGTCTTTAGTGTGAGAGGTGGGGTTAGTATAAAGGATAGGGTCAGTGTGAAGGGTGGAGTTAGTGTAAGGGGTGGGGTTAGTGTAAGGGGTGTGGTGTGAAGGGTGGAGTTAGTGTAAGGGGTGTGGATTAGTGTAAGGGGTGTGGTTAGTGGGGGGGGTTAGTATATAAATAGGGTCAGTTAGGTTAGTGTGAAGGGGTGTGGTTAGTATAAATGATAGGGTGTAAGGGGTGTGGTTAGTGTAAAGGGGTGTGGTTAGTATAAATGATAGGGTCAATTTGAAGGGTGTGGTTAGTATAAAGGTAGGGAGTTAGGTGTGTTTAGTGTCGGGGTGTGTTAGTTAGGGGTTCGGGGTGTAGTGTAGTGTGCATGAGGGGTGGGGTTAGTTAGGGTCAGTGTGAAGGGTGGAGTTAGTGTAAGGGGTAAGGGGGTGTGGTTAGTATAAAGGATAGGGTCAAGTGTGAAGGGTGGAGTAAGGAAAGGGTAGTTGTGTAGTAGGGGTGGGTGTAGTGTCAGTGTGAAGGGTGGAGTTAGTGTAAGGGGGTGTGGTTAGTGTAAAGGGGGGTTGTGTTAGTATAAAGTATAAAAGATAGGGTCAGTGTGAAGGGTGGAGTTAGTGTAAGGGGTGTGGTGTGAAGGGTGGTATAAAGTTAGTGTAAGGGTGGGGGTGTGGTTAGTGTAAGGGGTGTGGTTAGTATAAAGGATAGGGTCAATGTGAAGGGTGGAGTTAGTGTAAGGGGTGTGGTTAGTGTAAAGGGGTGGGGTTAGTATAAAAGGGGTGTGGTTAGTATAAAGGAGTGTAGGGTGGGGTTAGGTCGGGGTGTGGTTAGTGTAAAGGGGTGAGGTTAGTATAAAGGATAGGGTCAGTGTGAAGGGTGGAGTTAGTGTAAGGGGTGTGGTTAGTGTAAGGGGTGGGGTTAGTATAAAGGATAGGGTCAGTGTGAAGGGTGGAGTTAGTGTTCGGGGTGTGGTTAGTGTTCGGGGTGGGGTTAGTATAAATGTAGGGACAATGTGAAGGGTGGGTTATTGTAAGGGTTAGTGGTTCGGGGTGGGGTTAGTATAAATGATAGGGACAATGTGAAGGGTGGAGTTATTGTAAGGGGTGGACTAAGTATAAAGGATAGGGTCAATGTGAAGGGTGGAGTTAGTGTAAGGGGGTGTGGTTAGTGTAAGGGGGTGTGGTTAGTATAAAGGATAAAGGAAAGGGTCAATGTGAAGGGTGGAGTTAGTCTAAGGAGGTGTGGTTAGTGTGAGGGGCGGGGTTAGTCACATAAATATGGTCAATATTAGGGGTGGGGTTAGTGTGAGGGGTGGAGTTAGTGTAAGAGGTGGGGTCAGGATGGAGGGTGGAGTAAAACAGTGAATAAAGAAGAACCAAAACAGCAACATGTCATTAATGAAATAAAAATAAAATAAATAAATAAATAAATAAAGTAAGAAAGACGCACATCCGAAAGACTCCTTCAGGGTCTTAGTGCCCCAGTTTTACGCCCTCGGTGT
>JACRUU010000003.1:4368204-4373204 GCA_030449085.1 Kryptopterus vitreolus
TTAATGCAATATACAAATATATATGTAATAGTATAAATATGTAATAAAACACAGAAATGCACGGGAAGATAAACAAATAAAGAGAGATAAAGCTTTTTCTTTGTTGGTGTTTACCCCCCCTCCCCTCCCAACCGCATTGTTACACACGTTGTTGTTGGTACATGTGCAGCAGAGGTTCTCAGGGTTCTCCAGATCGCTCTTCATGGTTCTAATCAGCACCCGAACAACAACAACTCTATAACACACACTTTATTTCTGTGAAAAACGAACACACAAGATGGACCTCCAAAGGAAGACGAAACATGAAGAACCTGACGGAATAAAGGCTGGAGTAACGTCTTACTGGAGTAATGCTCATAATAATAATAAATAATATATAAATAATAATAATAATAATAAAAAAATATTATTTTAATACTCTTTATTATAGACTCTAGCTAAACAAACAAAAAAGAAAAATACAAGCTTTTTAAAAAGATTATTTTATTTATAAGTTCATTGAACTGAATTTATAATAATTTATTATTTTAATGATATTATTTTACTTTTTCAATTATGCTTTCTTAAATAATATTATTAATCATACTTTTCCTGTAATTTTTCTCCCCACATTCTCTCAGATATTCAAATAAATACAATTATTTATTTATTTATCAGATCTCTCTGAAATAATGAAAATGTATTATAAAGATTGAGGTTTACTTCAGCAAATTGTTATTTACTTTCATTTTCTTTTTAAGAATAAACAAATAAATAATCTTGAGCAGAATTTAGTAATGTTACAGAATTATGTCATAAATAACACATCAATCTGTTCATAAATGTATTTATTACATGAACATGATACATTTGATTTAGTGTCCAGTTTTATCATCACACACACACACACACACACACACACACACACACACACACACACACACACACACACACACACAGATGCAACAATCACACGTACATGACAGAGTAGATTACATCTACTACACTACACTTGTTATCTTGTTATCTATATTGTGTGCTTGTTATCAAAGTGGGTGTGGCTTGTGACAGGGGGTGTGGCCTTGCAACTTACGCTCATACATGCTATTTTCCTTTTATTGCTTTAGGAAAATACATAATTCGCTGCTTCTATGAACATATCTGTTACCATGGAAACATTATGGCATATAATAGAAGGAGGTATAAAAAGTCTTTGTTAACAAAATAATGTAATAATTATTATATGAATTATTATTGATTTATTATATTTTTTTTACAACATATCTGATGTAACTGAAAACAATTAAATAATGCATATATAAAATAACCTAGGGGTTACGGTGGTTTAGTGTTTAGCACGTTCGCCTCACACCGCCAGGGTCCGGGTTCGATTCCCGTCTCGACCATGTGTGTGTGGAGTTTGTGCATGTTCTCCCCGTGTCTCAGGGGCTTTTTCTCCGGGTTCTCCGGTTTCCTCCCCCGGTCCAAAAACATGCACGGTAGGTTGATTGGCAACTTGGAAAATTGTCCCTAGTGTATGAATGTGTGTGTGTGTGAATGTGTGTGTGTGTGTGTGTGCCCTGCGATGGGTTGGCATTCCATCCAGGGTGTATCCTGCATTAATGCCCATAGACGCCTGAGATAGGCACAGACTCCCCGTGACCCGAGAAGATCGGATAAAGCGCTAGAAGATGAATGAATGAATGAATATATAAAATAACTGCATAATACTACATCTATACATGAACCAATATCGAGCTCTATGTCAAGCTAATTTCTAACTAAACAGTATGTTGATTTGACGAGTTGTAGCTACTGCAGCTAATTTCAGCAGGTTTATCTCTCTAATTTCACCAGGTTGGGCGAGCTCTTTCCATCAGACCTAGCCAGGTCATTTCAGTAAACGTAAATTAATTTCGGTAGCTGTAACTAACACAAATGAAAACGATTTATTTCGCACCTTTTAACAGATTTTTTTTAGCCGTATGTAAATAATTGTAGTAATTTAAGTTACATCGTTACATCGCCAGGTTACATTACTTCATCGTACGGAAGGCCCGCGAGGTGATGACATCATCTGCACCCTGACATGGTTAGAACTCGGCAGATGGAAGTGTTTACCAAAACAAACAAACAAACAAACAAATAAACAAACTCTACATTATTCACCATCTCCGAACCGGATTCACTGCGACACCACCACTGAGTCCTGACATGCTTCGATAAGCTTCACAGCTACTGGGACACCATGCAGTGTGTGTGTGTGTGTGTGTGTGTGTGTGTGTGTGTGTGTGTGTACTGTACTGTTGACGACTCCAGCACTGTAACTGGTTCATTAAGTTGCAAATTAAGCATATCCACAGCTGGGGGGGCGGGGAAAGCAGCAGTATATCCATCAGCTAGTGAAGTGTGAGCATTTTCACACACACACACACACACACACACACACACACACACACCACACACACACACACACACACACACACACAGGTTTGTATACACTCATCCCTGTGAGAAGTGACTCTGTGTGTGTGTGTGTGTGTGTTCTGATAGTGCACTTAACATACAACATGCCTGTGTGTGTGTGTGTGTGTGTGTGTGTGTGTGTGTGTGTGTGTGTGTGTGTGTGTGTGTGTGTGTGAGTGTGTGTGTGTGTGTGTGTGTGTGTGTGTGTGCAAGCATCCAATGGAACAAGTAAGGGCCAGTGATGCACATGGATAAAAGCCATTTAATAAACACACACACACACACACACAACACACAACACACACACACACACACACACACACACACACACACACACACACACACACACACACACTCACACACAGCAGAATTATGTAATAATTTTATTCTACAACACAACCATTAATAATAATAAATATAATAATATAAAATAAATATAAATAATTTATAATAATTTATATAGAAAATGTAAAAATAAATTCATTAAAATATTTGATTAATCTTCTATTTAAGGTATTGCACTTACAGTGTATAATCACAATATATACTGTGTGTGTGTGTGTGTGTGTGTGTGTAAATATATTTATACAGTAAGTGTGAGTGTGTGTTAAACTGTGTTTACAGGTGTGTGGATGTATGAGTGTGTATATGTATATGTGTGTATTAATGTGTGTATTTGTGCATATGCATGTTTACTTGTGTTTATAGGTGTGTGTGTGTGTGTGTGTATGTGTGTGTGTGTGTGTGTGTGTGTGTGTGTGTGTGTGTGTGTGTGTGTGTGTGTGTGTGTGTGTGTGTGTGTGGGTGTGTGTTTTATGCATGTACATGAATGATGTTCATTGTGGTGTTTTTTTTAGTTTAGTTTTAGAACCCTGTTTTATATTATATTTACTTATGACATGTTTGTGTATTTGTGTGTGTATATGTGTGTGTGTGTGTGTGTGTGTGTTTGTGTGTGTGTCACACTCTCATTAGGGGTATGAGTTCAACAAAGGGTCAGCATCAATCCGCACACATGTTAGTGCCCTTATGCCTCCTCCCTACTTATAGCCCTTCAGGCCACATCAAACTCTCTGTCACACACACACACACACACACACACACACACACACACACACACACACACACACACACACACACACACACACACACACACACACGGTGCTGCTGGATGAAGACCACGAGCATCAGCCTGCACATCTGTGCGCCATAAACACACTCCATAAAGCGTCTGTACAAGTCAGTAAACATGTTGATGTCAATATGGAGAGGGCGTTAATTAACAGTTTATCCTTTACATGTGGTCCACACACACACACACACACACACACACACACACACACACACACACACACACACACACACACACACACACACACACACACACACACACCACAGAGTGGTACAGAGTGTACAGTATTGATTTTTTCCATAATCTCCACCTACTGAACGTCTTCAGGGAGAAAAGACACGACAGTCGATATTTCTGTCACATGACCGGATTTTATTTCTATAATAAAAATGATTTCATTATTTTCAATATAAAATCTAAAATATTTATAAATAAATAACGTCCCTAACGCCCTGCTCGGGTGATGGTTTGTGCTATTGCTGATGTTTTTGTAATAATAATGAGCTCAAATCATTCCATATGTGAAGTTTAGAAGGTTTAGAAAGCATCTAAAATGATTGACAGGAGGCTCGGCCAATCAGAATCCAGTATTTTTGTGAATGGGTTTTCTCAGTCACTTATTACACATTTGATTTTTTTATTGTAATTATGTGTGTGTGTGTGTGTGTGTGTGTGTGTGTGTGTGTGTGTGTGTGTCTATTTAAGTTGCAACACACTTTTGAAAAATTATTTTGGGAAATAAATTATTGCCTGATTTGATAAGAAAATAAAAATTACTTGATTTGGGGGAAAAAATAGAAAACACAATATAATTGATCTTCTATTTTTCCCCCCAAATCAAGTAATTTTTATTTTCTTATCAAATCAGGCAATAATTTATTTCCCAAAATAATTTTTCAAAAGTTAAAATTAAATACAATTAATTTTTGTTTGTAGAGCAAAATTAACAATGAACAAGCTTTAAAGAGATACATTTCCAATTTAAAATAAGGAAATTTTATTTTTTTTATTTCCCAAATTATGCAAATTCTCTTACTTAACCAAAAGCAACTTTTTACATTTCTAAAATCAGGCAATGTTTTAAAAAATAATTATTTATTTTTATTTTCCGAATCAGGTTATTATTCATTCATTCATTCATTCATTCACCTTCTACCGCTTTATCCGATCTTCCCTCGGGTCACGGGGAGTCTGTGTCTATCTCAGGCGTCTATGGGCATTAAGGCAGGATACACCCTGGATGGAATGCCAACTCATCACACACACACACACACACACACACACACACACACACACATTCATACACTAGGGACAATTTTCCAAGGTGCCAATCAACCTACCGTGCATGTTTTTGGACCGGGGGAGGAAACCGGAGAACCCGGAGAAAAACCTCCTTGAGGCACGGGGAGAACATGCACAAACT
>JACRUU010000003.1:4379274-4401774 GCA_030449085.1 Kryptopterus vitreolus
TCCACATCATCTCCATCATCATCTCCACAACATCTCCACATCATCTCACACACATCATCTCCACAAAACATCCACATCATCTCCACATCATCCAAAACTCTCCAAAACATCTCCACATCATCTCCACATCATCTCCTCATCATCTACACAACATCTCCACATCATCTCCACAACATCCCCACATCATTCACATCATCTCAAAACAACTCCACATCATCCCCACATCATCTCCACAACATCTCATCATCATCTCCAATCATCTCCTCATCTCTCCTCATCATCTACACAACATCTCCACATCATCTCCACAACACACACATCTCCACATCATCTCCACAAACATCTCTCATCCTCTCCACATCATCTCCACATCATCTACACAACATCTCCCACATCTCCTCATCATCTCCCCAACTCTCCAACATCATCCTCCCACAACCTTCAACATCAGTCTCCCAACATCATCTCATCGTCTCCTCATCTCATCATCATCTTCACATCATCTCCTCATCATCTCCTCATCATCTACACAACATCTCCACATCATCTCCACAACATTCCACATCATCTCCTCATCATCTCAACATCTCACATCATCTCCCCCCTCATCCTCCACACACTCCCATCTCTACACAACATTCCACATCATCTCCTCATCATCTCCACAACATCTACACATCATCTCCACATCATCTCCACATCATCTACACAACATCTCCTCATCATCTCCACATCATCTCCACATCATCTCCACAACATCTCCACATCATCTCCACAACATCTCCACATCATCTCCACAATATCTCCACATCATCTCCACAATATCTCCACATCATCCCAATATCTACTCATCATCTCCACAATATCTCCACATCATCTCCACATCATCTACACAACATCATCTACACATCATTCCTCATCATATCCACATTGTCATGCCACAACATCTCCACATCATCTCCCTCATCATCTCACAACATCTACTTCATCATCTCCACAACATCTCCACATATCTCCACAACATCTCCACATATCTCCTCATCATCTCATACATCATCTCCACCTCATCTCCACATCATCTCCACAACATCTCCACAACATCTCCACAACATCTCCACATCATCTCATAACATCTCCTCATCTCCACACATCTCCACATCTCCCATCATCTCCACAACACTCCACAACATCAACACATCCAATCTCCTATCATCTCCACACATCTCCAAACATTATACACTCATTATCATCCTCCCTCATCCATACCATCATTTCACTCCACAAATATAAGCTCTTCTCTATCCTTCTCCATCTTCTAATTCATTATTCTCTGTCCCCAGTACTCTCTCTCTTCTGTTCTCTCTCTCCATCCTCTCTCCTCTGTCTATCTATCCGCTATCCTCCTCTCCCCCCTTTCCTCTCATACTCCATCCCCCTATCTCTCTATCTCTCTAATCCCCCCCCTTCCTCTCCACCCCCTTTCTCTCTCTCTCTCTCTCTCTCTCATCCCTCTCTAATCTTCACGATGTAAGGGTTGTTTTATCGACATGCCAAATACAGACGTTCATTTTGCCAGAGCATTGAACATTCAGACACACAACAACATAAATATAAATATAAATAAATAAACAAATAAATAACAACAAAAAGTTTGTTTATGTTTGTGTGTATGTGTGTGTGTGTGTCTGTGTGTGTGTGTTGTGTGTCTGTGGGTGTGTGTCTGTGTGCTCTGTGTGTGTGTGTGTGTCTTGCATACGCTAAATGACATGGTCACATTCTCTGTACCTCTGTTCTCTCTCTCTCTCTCTCTCTCTCTCTCTCTCTCTCCCTATCTGTTTGTCTCTGTCAATTCTACTGACATCAAAAAGCTGTGTGTGTGGTGTGGTGTGTGTGTGTGTGTGGTGTGTGTGTTGTGTGTGTGTGTGTGTGTGTGTGTGTGAGAGAGAAAGAAAAAAAAGAAAGAATGTTTCTCGAGTCTCGGCCCTCCAGCGAAAAGAATGTAGGTCATGGAATCAAACTTTTTAATGTAGCCAGATCACAGCGTGCGTATACACACACCACACACACACACACACACACACACACCACACACACACACACCACACACACACACACACAAACACACACACAAACACACACACACCACACACACCACACACACCACACACACGCTGCCTCATGAGATTATGAATGAAGAGAAATGACAAAAACATAGAGTGTGAGAACAGAACATGAAAAAGAGAATACAAAAGAATACTGACTAATAACACACACACACACACACACACACACACACACACACACACACACACACACACACACACATCATTGTTTTTCTCTTCCTTTATTTATTTTATTTCTCTTTCATCTCTCACTCTTTTTCTACCAGTGATTTATACTACTGCAGTGTTTGTTCATTTCAGAAAATGTAAAATAATCTATTTTGAGCCACATATCAGTGATGAAGTGTGTGTGTGTGTGTGTGTGTGTGTGTGTGTGTGTGTGTGTGGTGTGTGTGTGTGTGTGTGTGTGTGTGTGTGTGTGTGTGTGTGTGTATGTGTGTGTGCATGTGTGTGTGTATGTGTGTGTGGTGTGTGTGTGTTGGTGTGTGTGTGTGTGTGTGTGTGTGTGTGTGTGTGTGTTGTGATGCAGAAGTGTTTAATGCAGTTACTCATGACTCAGTGACTCATCTGCGATAAAAGAAACTGATTTGAACACATGCACACACACACACACACACACACACACACACAACACCACACACACCACACACACACACACACACACCACACACACACACACACACACACACACACAGGATTTGGTGTAATTCTAAAATGACAATCAGGCTATACAGAGAAACATGTATTTGTTTCTCATTGTGTGAATAAAAAACAAACTCTAATCCCAAACCCTACATGTAATCCTAAACTCTAACTCTAAATGCTACATCTAATCCCAAACCCAACCGCTAATCCTAAACTCTAACTCTAAACCCTACCTCTAATCCCAAACCCTACATGTAATCCTAAACTCTAACTCTAAACCCTACCTCTAATCCCAAACCCAACCGCTAATCCTAAACTCTAACTCTAAACACTACCTCTAATCCCAAACCCAACCGCTAATCCTAAACTCTAACTCTAAACCCTACCTCTAATCCCAAACCCTACATGTAATCCTAAACTCTAACTCTAAACCCTACCTCTAATCCCAAACCCTACATGTAATCCTAAACTCTAACTCTAAACCACTACCTCTAATCCCAAACCCAACATGCTAATCCTAAACTCTAACTCTAAACACTAACTCTAATCCCAAACCCTAATCCCAAACCCAACCGCTAATCCTAAACTCTAACTCTAAACCCTACCTCTAATCCCAAACCCTACATGTAATCCTAAACTCTAACTCTAAACACTAACTCTAATCCCAAACCCTACATGTAATCCTAAACTCTAACTCTAAACACTACCTCTAATCCCAAACCCAACCGCTAATCCTAAACTCTAACTCTAAACACTACCTCTAATCCCAAACCCTACATACCGCTAATCCTAAACTCTAACTCTAAACACTACCTCTAATCCCAAAAACCCTATCTAATCCCAAACCCAACCGCTAATCCTAAACTCTAACTCTAAACACTAACCTCTAATCCCAAACCCACCCTAAAATAACGTCAAACGCTAATCCTAAACTCTCCCTAAAACTCTAAACCCTACCTCTAATCCCAAATTCTAACTCTAATCCCAAACCCTACCGCTAATCCTAAACTCTAACTCTAAACCCTACCTCTAATCCCAAATTCTAACTCTAATCCCAAACCCTACCGCTAATCCTAAATGCTAACTCTAATCCAAAACTATAAATCTAATCCTAAATCATACCTCTAATCCCAAACCCTACATCTAATACCAAAACCTACCGCTAATCCTAAATCATACCTCTAATCCCAAACCCTACATCTAATGCTAAACTCTACATCTAATCACAAACCGTACTGCTAATCCTAAATGCTAACACTAATCCGTACCTCTAATCCCGCATTCTAACTCTAATCCCAAATCATACCTCTAATCCCAAACCATACCTCTAATCCCCAAATCCTACCACTAATCCTAAATGCTAACTGTACAACATAACTCTAATCATAAACATGACCTCTAATCCCAAACTCTTACTCTAATCCCAAACCATATCACTAATCCACAAAATTAACTCTAATCACAAAACATAAATCCAATCACAAATGCCAACTCTAATCCCACTCTAACACTTTACCATTTAATCCTGGACCGTATCTCTAATCCCACTCTAACACTTTACCATTTAATCCTGGACCGTATCTCTAATCCTACTCTAACACTTTACCATTTAATCCTGGACCGTATCTCTAATCCCACTCTAACACTTTACCATTTAATCCTGGACCGTATCTCTAATCCCACTCTAACACTTTACCATTTAATCCTGGACCGTATCTCTAATCCCACTCTAACACTTTACCATTTAATCCTGGACCGTATCTCTAATCCCACTCTAACACTTTACCATTTAATCCTGGACCGTATCTCTAATCCTACTCTAACACTTTACCATTTAATCCTGGACTGTATCTCTAATCCCACTCTAACACTTTACCATTTAATCCTGGACTGTATCTCTAATCCCACTCTAACACTTTACCATTTAATCCTGGACGGTATCTCTAATCAAACACTTTACCATTTAATCCTGGACTGTATCTCTAATCCCACTCTAAAATTCCTAATTTTAATCCTTTAATGTGTGTGTGTGTGTGTGTGTATATATATATATATATATGTGTGTGTGTGTGTGTGTGTGTGTGTGTGTGTGTGTGTGTGTGGTGTTTCTGGAGTTTTATGACCAGAGTATTACGCTTCATCTTACATCTAATCAAAATATATTTACTTATACTCACACACACTATCCATCTCTCTCTCTGTCTTGCTTTCTCCCTCCATCTCTCTCACACTCAATATCTCTCCATCTCTTTTACCCCTCCTCTCTCTCTCTCGCTCTCTTTCCCTCCCTCTCTCTCTCTCTAAATACTATAAACTAATATTGCTACTTAGTGAGTTATCATCAAGGGAATACAATTTTCAAGCATTCCAGTAACACACACACACAGAGACGCACACACACACACACACACACACACACACACACACACAACACACACACACACACACACACACACACACACACAGACGCACATATTTGATTTAACAAAATGCTTTACAGCTTTGACACATAATAGTACATTTGAATTGCCAAAACATCTCATTCACTATTGAATGCTTTAACTCAGACACTCGCTTTCATCACCGCCCACCACACACACACACACACACACACACACACACACACACACACACACACACACACACACACACACACACACACACACACACACACACACTACTAAATACTACAAACTACTGAACAGCAGGAGGCTATAATTATCCGGCATTCCAGTAACATATTTATTCAGACAGAAAGACACACACACACACACACACACACACACACACACACACACACACACACACACACACACACACACACACACACACACACACACACACACACACACACACAGTGCCAGGAAGATGGGACAGAGCTAAGAGGTCAAACTGACACCAAGATTGAGAGGGTGTGTGTGACCTGTCCAAATCCCCTCATATATCTAGTTGCTGACACACACCCAAACACACACACACACACTCACACACACACACACACACACAAACACACACACACACACAGACACACAAACAGACACAAACACAGACACCCAGTAACCTGAGGCTGCCAATGCCACCATTGTTCTTCGATTTACAGAAAGCCTATTCTCTCTTTCTCTCTCTCTCTCTCTCTCTCTCTCTCTCTCTCTCTCTCTCTCTCTCTCCTCACACACACACACACACATACACATACACACACACACACACACTCCCATCCTTTCAGGAGAATTGTGTGGACACATTTGGACTGAATAGACAACAATTTATTCAATAAAAATAGATAGAGAGAGAATGTCCTTCCAAACTCCTCACACACACACACACACACACACACACACACACAATCTGTAAAGTGTTTATGAGGACAACACTGCGGTTAACGGGGACTGTCCCTACATCCCACCCACAAAACAGGTCACATGACACCACTAAGGTGCATCCCATAAAAAAATGTATAAACGCTTCTAAACAAACAACGTACATATAAGAGGATGTTTGTGAGGACGCGTGTTTACGGGGACACGTGTTTACGGGGACATGTGTTTACGGGGACATGTGTTTACGGGGACACGTGTTTACGGGGACACGTGTTTACTCTGACTGCTCATGGACAATTAACAAAACCTTATTTATTAATATCTGATATTAAAAGGACAAAGGGGCGGAGCTTCTTTATTCTTAATAAAACATTGTATTTAGAAAAGAAAGATTGAAAAAGAGAATGTGTGTGTGTGTGTGTGTGTGTGTGTGTGTGTGTGTGTGTGTGGTTTGTTATTGATTGTGTAGCCTCACTTTGAGTGTCTGGATTTCTTACTAATAACACACGTCTGTGTGTTTTCTTGTGTGTTATGCAGGAGGGAAGGTTTTCATTACTGCTTCTTAAAGCTGTGTTTACACACACACACACACACACACACACACACACACACACACACACACACACATACACAAAATGTTTCTCTCTGTCTCTTACACACACTTTCTAAACAAAATCGAAATACACTATCTCCATCTGTGTGTACGCATACATCTGTGTGTGTGTGTGTGTGTGTGTGTGTGTGTGTGTGTGTGTCATTACTTCAGGTTGTGTTTACTTTCTTAATGTGGGTCGGTCTGTAGAGGCCTCCGTTGTGTAAACACCTTTAGTGAAAAGAGCGTGTCACTCTATACTCTCTCACACACACACACACACACACACACACACACACACACACACACACACACACGTTGTACGCAGGTGGTCAGTGTGTTTGTTCCCATGCTTCCTGACGAGAGCCAAACAGAAAAAGGCGAAATTCTTTGCAACAAGTGTGTGTGTGTGTGTGTGTGTGTGTGTGTGTGTGAAAATAAACACATCAAACATTCTCCTGATGACCAGCTATGAGATGTGGCAGTGGGATGTGGAAATCTCTCAAACGACTTCAAACAAACAGATAAATAAATAAATAAATAAATAAAAAGAGAGTGTGTGTTTTATGCGAAAGCAGTCGAGCGAAACTCGCGTCAGATTTGATCGGATTATCCAGATGTGCGGAATACGGGAGGTTAAAGTCAAAAAATCGAAAGTTCTTTGAGAAATCCTGTCAGACTTAATGACATTTATTTATTTATTTATTTATTTATTTATTTATCACGCGTTTGCCGAAAAAGGATTCGCATAAATATTATACATAAAAATCCTGTCAGCTTTGATCTCGCTAGCTGGAGTTAGCATTGTTTATTTTTGTGATTTTTGAGGCAAAAATTACCTCAGAATTCCAGTCAGGTTCGTTAGCGTTAGCGAGTTAGCAGGTCTGGACAGAATTCCGGTTCGGTTCGTTAGCGTTAGCGAGTTAGCAGGTCTGGACAGAATTCCGGTTCGGTTCGTTAGCGTTAGCGAGTTAGCAGGTCTGGACAGAATTCCGGTTCGGTTCGTTAGCGTTAGCGAGTTAGCAGGTCTGGACAGAATTCCGGTTCGGTTCGTTAGCGTTAGCGAGTTAGCAGGTCTGGACAGAATTCCGGTTCGGTTCGTTAGCGTTAGCGAGTTAGCAGGTCTGGACAGAATTCCGGTTCGGTTCGTTAGCTTTAGCGAGTTAGCAGGTCTGGAATGTTAAGAAGGATATAAAAGGAAAATCCCGTCAGAACTTATTTAATAATAAGAATTATGAATATTTCAGATGGAAAGAAACGGGATTTTGTCCGATCGCAGGTTGAGAAGACAGAAGAGAATGGCGTGATGAAGGAAGGGTGAGAAAAAACGACAGACTTAGGAGAAGAGAAGAAATTAAAAAAGATCCAAAGAAATGAGAAGTAATTAAAGAAATAAAGAAGAAAAACAGAGAAGAAATTTGATCTATAGCATAAAGAAGAGAGGAAAAGATTAGAATAAGGAAAAGAAGAGAAGGGAAATGAGTAGAGGATAAAAAGACGGAAAAGAGAAGAGAAAAGTAGTGACGAGAGAAGATAAGAAGTTAAAAAATGAGAAAAGAAGTGAGGTGAGGAGAAATGAAACAAGAGAAAAGAAAAGAAGTGATGAGAGATGACAAAAGAAGTGAAGAAATAAAAAAAGAAGTGAGGAAAAAAGATGAATGAAAAGAGGAGAGAGAATGATTTTAAGGCAAGAGAAGGAATTAGGAAAAGAAGAAAAGATCAGATGAAATAAGAAAATAAGAAAAAAAATAAGAAAATAAGAAAGAATGTAAAAAAGAGGAGAAGAAAAACACTGAAGAAATGATCTGTAATACAAAGAAGAGAGGAAAAGATCAGATTAAGGAAAAGAGAAGAAAAGAGTATAAAATAAAAAATGAGAAAAGAAGGGAGGCGAGAAGAAATAAAACAGAAGAGAAAGAAAGAAGGGAAGAAAGAAAAATTAAAAAAAGAAAGGCACTAAAGAAGAGAAGATAAAAATGAGAAAAGGAGAGAGCAAAAAGAAGTGAGGTGAGAAGAAAGGAAACAGGAGAAGAGAAAAGAATAGAAGGGACGAGAAACGATGAGAAAAGAAGAGAGGAGACGAGACAAGAAGAGAAGAAATAAAAAAAGAGTTGAGGAAAAAAGAGAAGAGGAGCAAAAAGAAAAGTGGAAAGATAAAGAAAAGAAAAGAAAAATGAAAAGAGGAGATAAAAACGACACGAAAACGGAGAGAAATTTGAAAGACATTAGGAAAGAAGAAAAGAAAAGAAATTAAAAAAGAGGAGAAGAAAAAGAAAAACAGAGAAGAAAAGAAATGTGATCTATAATACAAAGAAGAGAGAAAAAGATCAGAGTAAGGAAAAGAGTAGAAAATGAGAAAAGAAGGGAGGCGAGAAGAAAAACAGAAGAGAAAGAAAGAAGTGAAGAAAGAAGAAGAAATTAAAAAAGAAAGGCAATAAAGAAGAGAAGATCGAAAAAACGAGAAAAGGAGAGAGCAAAGAGAAGTGACGGAGAAACAGGAGAAGAGAAAAGACAAGAAGTGACGAGAGAAAAAGATGAGAAAAGAAGAGAGGAGACGGGAGAAGAAGAAAAGAAAGAGGAAGAAAGCAAATAGAGAGAGAAAAAAGAAGGGAAGACAAGAAATGAGAAAGAATGAAAGAAATAAGAGGGAAAAAATTGGAACAGAAAAATGAAAAGAAAGGAATAGAGAAGTAATAAGAAATGAGAAGAGAATAAAAGAAATGAGAGAGAGAGAGAGAGAGGGGAAGAATGATAGACAGAGTGAGACAGTGAGAAAGATGGACAGAGAGAAGACTTCCAGTCCAAACAGCACAGAGATCCAAATACATCTGAGTGATGTGTCGAGATCTGACCCTGAGTGTGTGTGTGTGTGTGTGTGTGTGTGTGTGTGTGTGTGTGTGTGTGTGCGTGTGTGTGTGTGTGTAGCCAAGAATAACAGCATCACTGGTCTTTCAATCTTTAGCATCACAGTGGAAATCGAACCCGAGCGGAGAGACGGTGAAGAGAGGGAGGGAAGTGGGTGGAGCCTGGCCAAAAAGGGGGCGGAGTCTGCCCAGTAAACTTAGCTGGATAAATAAACTATAGAGATGTATTTGTTTAGAACGATGATGTAATTGTTGCTAATAATTCTTGTGTTTATTAATAAATAATTATAAATTAATTAATGTGTTTTTTTATTCACTTTTTTAATCATTAAAATAAATAAATGTAGATATAATAGAATTTGAAAGAAGAAAAACAACAGGCAGTATTAATTAACAACAGAGAATATAACGGAAGACAATTAACAATTATAATGAATCATTTTTAAAAAATGGGGTGAGAATTTGCATTATTCCATTTTCATATAACAAATGAATAAATAAATGCAGCAATTAAATAAATCAATAATTAATATAATTATATTATTATAAATATCATTGGTTCTGGTTTACCATAATTTAATTGAATGTAACTTAATGTAATGAAATGTAATGAAATGTAATGTAATTTAATGTAATTTAATGTAACAATGTAATGAAATGTAATGTAATGTAATGTAACTTAATGTAATGAAATGTAATTTAATGAAATGTAATGTAATGTAACTTAATGTAATGAAATGTAATTTAATGTAATGTAATGTAATGTAATGTAATTTAATGTAATGTAATGTAATAATTAATGTAATTTAATTTAATGTAACTTAATGTAATGAAATGTAATGTAATGTAATGTAACTTAATGTAATGTAATGATTTAATGTAATGTAATGTAATGTAACTTAATGTAATGAAATGTAATTTAATGAAATGTAATGTAATGTAACTTAATGTTAATGTAATTTAATGAAATGTAATGTAATGTAACTTAATGTAATGAAATGTAATTTAATGTAACTTAATGTAATGAAATGTAATGTAATTTAATGTAACTTAATGTAATGAAATGTAATGAATAATGTAATGTAATGTAACTTAATGTAATGTAATTTAATGTAACTTAATGTAATGTAATGTAATTGTAATTTAATGTAACTTAATGTAATGAAATGTAATTTAATGTAACTTAATGTAATGAAATGTAATTTAATGTAACTTAATGTAATGTAATGTAATTTAATTTAATGTAACTTAATGTAATGAAATGTAATGTAATTTAATTTAATTAATGTAATGTAATTTAATTTAATGTAATGTAATGTAATTTAATTTAATGTAACTTAATGTAATGAAATGTAATGTAATGTAACTTAATGTAATGTAATTTAATTTAATGTAATGTAATGTAATTAATTTAATGTTTAATGTAATTTAATTTAATTTAATGAAATGTAATTTAAATTAATGTACTGTAATTTAATGTACCTTAATGTAATGTAATTTAATTTAACTTAATGTAAATTTTGTTTAATATAATTTAATTTAATGTAAATGTAATTTAATTTAATTTAATTTAATTTAATTTAATTTAATTTAATTTAATTTAATTTAATTTAATTCTGGATGTGGAGTTCAACATGTCGCCTACATTTAAAACAAAAACATTCCCCAATACACACACTACACACACACACACACACACACACACACACACACACACACACACACACAGACTGCGCACACACACACACACACACAGACGTGTGATGTGATGTGTGTTAGCGCGTGGTGATGAGTTAGCGTTGTGTCCCAGTGGTGCTCCTGCTGTGAACTTGGCTCCTCGACACACTGCGGACGGCAGGGACGAGTTTCAGGTCTGACGGAGAAATCCTGATAAATCAATCGGTGCAGAATTTCCAGAGCCGCTCTGGAACGCCGCTCTGGAACGTCGCTCTGGAACGCCGCTCTGGAACGTCGCTGTGGAACGCCGCTCTGGAACGTCGCTCTGGAACGCCGCTCTGGAACGCCGGGAACGTCGGCGTGAGAAAACGCAGCGTCAGCTAAGACCACTAATTGGCAACATGTCGGATAGAAAGAGGAAATAATCTGATCCCTCCTGCAACACGACTCTCTCCATCAATCATCCCTGTGTTGTGTGTGTGTGTGTGGTGTGTGTGTGTGTGTGTGTGTGTGTGTGTGTGTGTGTGTGTGTGATGGAGGGATATATAGCAGGGCAGAACGATGGCAGACAACAGTGACACAAGACAGAAGCTCGGCATAAAAATAGACTGAGAAAAAGGAAGAGAGAGAGAGAGAGAGGTAGAGGTGAAGAGAGGGTAGAGGAATATTAAAGAAATGTGTACTCATGACATCTCTCTCTCTCTCTTTCACTCTCTCTCTCTCTCTCTCTCTCTTCTCTCCCTCCGTCTGTCTGCGCCTCCCCATCCCTCTGTCTCCCTTTCCCTCTCTCTCTGTTCGTCTGTCTCTCTTTCCATCTCTTCTTCCATCCATATCTGTCACATCTCTGTTTAACATGATCCAACCGAGTCACGGGGTTCCAGCCTCTCTCTCTCTCTCTCTCTCCTCTCTCTCTCTCTCTCTCTCTCTCTCTCTCACTTTCTTTTCTCTCTGTATCGCTCCATCTGCATTTCGTTCTCTACAATTTTTTCTCTCACTCCCTACTTTTATTTCTTTAATGTTCTATCTTTCATTCTTTCTTTTTGTTTCTTTTTTGTTCATTCTTTCTTTCTTTTTTCGGCATTTCTTTCTTTCTTCCTTTCTATTTTGTTTATTTTTTTGTTCTTTCTTTCTTTTTTCGGTATTTCTTTCTTTCTTCCTTTTATATCGTTCTCGCCCTCCATCTGATCTTCCCCTGTCTCTTTAATTCTACAAACACTTTATTTTTCTCTTTATTTCATTTTTCTCGCTCCATCTGATCTTCATCCCTCTTTCATCACTCACCTTCGTTACCATTTCCCTTCGTCCATGGTGTTCTGTCTCTCTTGCAATCGTTTTCTTCCTCCCTCTCTTTCTCTCATCTCTATTTCATTCTTTACATCTCTTCACATCTCTTTCTTTCTTTCTACTTTTAATTCTACATTTTTCTTTCTTTCTTTCTTTCTTTCTTTCTTTCTTTCTTTCTTTCTTTCTTTCTTTCTTCTTTCTCTTTTCTTTTCTTTCTTTTCTTCTTTCATCTGCTTTATCTGCTTATCATTTACCCATCCCCCTTCCTACATGTTCTCTCTCTCTCTTCATATCTTTTTCTCTCTTCTTTATATCTTTTCTCTTTCCCCACATGCTCTCTCTCTCTCTCTCTCTCTCTCTCTCTCTCTCTCTCTCTCTCTCTCCATCTGTGTGTGTTCTTGCATAATGTAAAATGTCCACAAACAAGCACAAACTACTAGTCCTAGACAAAAGTGACAAATCTCATCTCTCTCTCTCTCTCTCTCTCTCTCTCTCTCACACACACACACACACACAATACCCATTGTTGCATGTGTGTGTGTGTGTGTGTGTGTGTGTGTGTGTGTGTGTGTGTGTTGAACTGACCCGCTCAGACACCGGTAAGTAACAAGCATAGCTCTGAACTTGGGTGAACTTGTCTCTAGGAAAGACACACACACACACACACACACACACACACACACACACACACACACACACACACACACACACACACACACACACACAATGATGTATGCAGTAAGGACACATATAGCTGTGGGACAGTGCGCCATTAGCATCTTAACTCTCATTATAGTGAATGCATACATTTATATGGGATTGGGATGAAGCTGATGGAGGTGAGCTGCACTCTGACCTTGCTGAAGGACATCCGAAGGTGTGTGAGATACGTGTGTGTGTGTGTGTGTGCGCGTTCACAAGACCGGTCCTGTTTCTCCTGGGGCGAGGCGACGCCTTGGAGTGGCTGTGTGCCAGTTTGGGTTAAACAGGACCACGGGCGCTTCTGTTCAGAGGAAGAGAGAAGCGCGGACAGAGCCCGAGTTCCCATGACTACGTCTCAAAGCAATTAGAACGTCCTTCATGGTTTGGCACCATGTGGAACCTGACCTTCTGCACCTTCTCCACCCTGAGAACAGCCGGGTCTGGAACGATTAACACAAGCTGCGCTTCAGAACCCAGGGCTCGGGCTCCTGGGCTGCTGATCGCAGGATTCCGAGAATGGACTGGACTCTTGAGAACGGTGAACTTTGCTCCCAACACATTTTTCCATCTCGAGACAGGATTTGATGACAGCACTGCGATATTTAGATCAGATTTTTCTCTGATCCACAAGTTTCTCACAGGATCAGAACAAAGTTGGACGTCCTTCAAGTTGTTAAAGAATTACATCTACAGCGCCAAAACTTTTGAACAAATTACCTTTGGGTTATTTTAATATTAATATGGACCTGTATAAGTTCTGTGCTGGGGATAATAACATGAGTGGCATCAACACTTCAAATGTATGGGTCACTCATTATGAAGGAGGCGTGGCCTATATATATCACTCAAAATTAAATAGGCGTGGCCTATGCATGTGTGACTAAAGATGCAGAAGGTGTGGTCTAGGCATGTGTCACTCACTGAAGGAGGAGTGGAAGGTGTAAAGGAGGGTGGCTATGCATGTGTCACTCACTAAAGGAGGCGTGAATGTGTGACTAAAGATAAAGGAGGCGTGGCCTATGCATGTGTGACGAAATATAAAGGAGGCGTGGCCTATGCATGTGTGACTAAAGATAAAGGAGGCGTGGCCTATGCATTTGTAAGTGTCTAAAGATAAAGGAGGCGTGGCCTATGCTATGAATGTGTGTCACTAAAGATAAAGGAGGCGTGGCCTATGCATGTGTGACTAAAGATAAAGGAGGCGTGGCCTATGAATGTGTGACTAAAGATAAAGGAGGTGTGGTCTATGCATGTGTGACGAAGATAAAGGAGGCGTAAAGGCCTAGGCGTGGTCTATGAATGTGTGACTAAAGATAAAGGAGGCGTGGCCTATGCACTAAAGTAAAGGAGGCGTGATGGTGGTGTCCTATGTGTGACTAAAGATAAAGGAGGCGTGGCTATGTCTATATGTGTGCCTATGCATGTGTGACTAAAGATAAAGGAGGCGTGGCCTAAAGGATGCATGTGTGACTAAAGATAAAGGAGGCGTGGCCTATGTATGTGTGACTAAAGATAAAGGAGGCGTGGCCTATGCATGTGTGACTAAAGATAAAGGAGGCGTGGTCTATGAATGTGTGACTAAAGATAAAGGAGGCGTGGTCTATGCATGTGTGACTAAAGATAAAGGAGGCGTGGCCTATGCATGTGTGACTAAAGATAAAGGAGGCGTGGCCTATGTATGTGTGACTAAGATAAAGGAGGCGTGGCCTATGTGTGACTAAAGGAGGCGTGGCCTATGCATGTGTGATAAAGATAAGGCGTGGTCTATGAATGTGACTAAAGATAAAGGAGGCGTGGCCTATGCATGCTAAAGATAAAGGAGGCGTGGCCTATGCATGTGTGACTAAAGATAAAGGAGGCGTGGCCTATGTATGTGTCACTAAAGATAAAGGAGGCGTGGCCTATGAACATATGAGACAAAAGATGAAGGAGGTGTGGCCTATGCATGCATCACTAAAGATGAAGGAGGTGTGTAATGTGTCACTAAAGATAAAGGAGGCGTGGCCTATGTATGTGTCTAAAGATAAAGGACTATGAATGTCTGTATAAAGATAAGGAGGCGTGGCCTATGATATGGACAAAAGTAAGGCTTGTGATAAAGGAGGCGTGTGCCTAAAGATGAAGGATGTCATGTGTGTACTAAAGATAAAGGAGGCGTGGTCACACAAAATAAAGGAGGCGTGGCCAATGCATGTGTGACTAAAGATAAAGGAGGCGTGGCCTATGCATGAATCCCTAAAGATGAAAGCCTATAAGAATCCCTCATTAAAGGGGGCGTGGCTTCGCTGTGCTCCTCACAGTGAAGTAGGTGTGGTCTCTTTGTTGCTTAAAATCTAGGAGGTGTGACGTGTATGACAGGAGGCGTGGCCTGTGCATGTAAAGGGGGCGTGGCCTGTATATGTCTCACTCGCATTGAAAAAGAGCAAAACTGTGCTTAAATAAAAAGATCTTGATTTAAATAACAGTCATTAGTATGAAGGCAGTGACCTGCTCCATCTGTCGCTCGCACACACACACACACACACACACACACACACACACACACACACACACACACACACACAGGTGCTGATGGTGAGGATGGGCTCTTTGTGAGCTCCAGGTTGGAGCTGATGGAGAGCTCTCATCACCCTGAAGTTGATTATGGTAATGGCGCATGATTGCAACCGTTTTTTTTCTCTACTTCCGCTCACTAATTGCTCATCAGCACATTTGGTTGCCAGGCTGATTTCCTCCTCACACACACACACACACACACACACACACACACACACACACACACACACACACACACCTCTCTGACCTCTGATGAGGGGGGAAAAAAAAACACCACCTTTATCACAAATAACCTCAGAAAAAAAGAGATATTTATCCCCAAGTCCTGTTCTCCATCATTCTATCCACTGAGGATTCACACAGAGATGAGTGTCGATAAGCTATTAACCATGTGTGTGTGAGAGAGAGTGTGTGTGTGTGTGTGTGAGAGTGTGTGTGTGTGTGTATGTGAGAGAGTGAAAAAGTGATAAATTCAGTGACAGAAAAAAATTGTAAGATAGAGAGAGAAAAGTCAAACAGAGAGAGATAAGTGTGTGTGTGTGTGTGTGTGTGTGTGTGTGTGTGTGTGTGTGTGTGTGCGCGCTTGTAGAATGGTTTCCTAAAGCACTTCTGGGTTCCTGTGTTTTCTAAATGATGTTACTTGTCTGACACACACCAGACCAGAGCGCTAATAAAAAACTCAAATACAAACCAGACACACACACACACACACACACACACACACACACACACCCACACACACACACACACACACACACGCACACACACACACACACACGCACGCACACGCACAGCAGGCATTAAAACTGATTTGAAGTCAGTGTGCTTTGCTCCTACGATCACACTGCACTTAATATTGAGTGCAATATGAAGTCCACTTGTTGAAGGCCACTTTATGTCACACACACACACACACACACACACACACACACACACACACACACACACACACACACACACACACACAGACGATCAACGCCTTAGACAGCTTGAGTGCTATAGATACAAGGTCACTTTTACAACCTGGCTAACATACTTTGTAATGTACACACACACACACACACACACACACACACACACACACACACACACACACACACACACACACACACACACACACATTGACTGTTAAGTGACGTGGATGCTATAAATTAAATTAAATTAAATTAAATTAAATTAAATTAAATTAAATTAAATTAAATTAAATTAAATTAAATTAAATATTTATTATTAATATTGTGCAACTTGTAATTTACACTTTATTTTATTTACATTTTCATGCTAATCATTTAATAATACATAATTTTTTAGTACATATTTACAATTGAGTATTTACTTTTTTCTTCCCTAATTATTTTTAATTTTGCAAAATTACTGTGTTTTTAATAAACCATAAATACAAATAAAAAAAAAATTCAATCCTGCATATTAAACCAATAAACACAATCAGATATATAGATTATTAAAGTTAGCAAATAAAGTTAAAAAATAAATATTTTTATCTTTTTTATCTTTTAATACAAATAAAAACAAAGCAAATAATCTGAAATCAAGAAATTTCATCAGTATGTTTCATTTTTCAGATAAAGAATTATTTCACCCTCAGTATGTTTCATTTATTCCAGATTCCATTTGAAACCCAGGTCTCTCACGTTTCTATCTGTGTGTGCTTTGTCCAGGTCTCTCTCTCTGTCGTGTGTGTGTGTGTGTGTGTGTGTGTGTGTGTGTGTGTGTGTGTGTGTGTGTGTGTGTGTGTGTGTGACACTATATCTGGACTGTGTTCCACAAAACTACTCAGACATCCACATCTGTAACAATAAAACACTCTAATCTACAGCCCTGAGGATCCAATTACACATCAAAGCCAAGTGTATGATTCAGTGTGTGTGTGTGTGTGTGTGTGTGTGTGTGTGTGTGTGTATATTGCACACCTAAAACATAATATACTATCACATCCTGTCAAATGACGCAAAGTGTTTGAGTAGTGAGGGTACACACACACCCACACACACACACACACACACACACACACACACACACACACACACAATCCGGTCTGAACATCCGCTCGGGATTCCCATAACACTCCTCCTCCCACCTTCTCCGTGTTCCTGTGTGCAGATTCTGGAACATCATGAGAACGTTTCCACCAGGACAGAGAAGCTATAAACCCAAACCCAGGTGAGATGTTGGAGGTGTTAAAGGTGCTGAAGAACCACCTGAAGTGAAGCGGAGGACATTATGATGGTGTGAGATCTCACATCTGGCTGTGGATGAGCCAATCACAATCCCCTATTCACACCTGAACACCTTCCAGCCAATCACAGTACACTATTCACACCTGAACTCCTTCCAGCCAATAACAATCCACTATTCAACACCTGAATCTCCTTCCAGCCAATCACGACCACTATTCACACCTGAACTCCTTCCAGCCAATCACACAATCCACTTCACTATTCACACCTGAACTCCTTCCAGCCAATCACAATCCACTATTCACACATGAACTCCTTCCAGCCAATCAAAACCCACTATTCACACCTGAACTCCTTCAAGCCAATCACAGTCCACTATTCAACTGAACTCCTTCCAGCCAATCACAATCACAACCCACTATTCACACCTGAACCTCCTTCCAGCCAATCACAACCCACTATTCACCAATCACAATCAGAATCTAGCATTCACACCTGAACTCCTCCCAGCCAATCACAATCCAGCATTTGGTATTTTCTGCCCATATACATTTACAGCATTTAGTAGACGCCCTTATCCAGAACGACGTACAAAAAAGTGCTTTGACCAAACATCCAACACACACACACACACACACACACACACACACACACACACACACACACACACCACACACACACACACACACCACACACACACCCACACACACACACACACCCCACACACACCCCCCCACACACACACACACACACTACAGCCCTTTCTGATACGCTTGTGTGGTTCTTGTTGGAAATGTCGGGCTCTAAATTTAGTGTACATAACTTCCCATGAACAAAAGTGTCTGATTTCATGCATAAACACACACACACACACACACACACACACACACACACACACACACACACACACACACACACACAGTCTCTCTCTTTCTCTTCCCTTTATTGGCCCCATTTTTTTGGGACTGTGTATTAAATTTGTGATGACAGCGCCAAAACATAATGCCAACCTACGGCTATTACACACACACACACACACACACACACACACACACACACACACACACACACACACACACACACGGTTACACACACATTGTAACACACTTCAGTTAAAATGGCTCCTCGAGCACAAAGCACAAAGTGGAGCGGCCATTAAACAGCTTATGGACATCACATTTACAAAACATGTTCATACTAATACACAGTGTGTGTGTGTGTGTGTGTGTGTGTGTGTGTGTGTGTGTGTGTGTGTGTGTGTGTGTGAATGGCTGGACGAGTGAAACGAGCACATGTGCTTCAGCCTGAGGGCTTTTTTTTTTTTTACAATAAAAACAATAAAAATGAGAGATATGCTGAACACTGCCCCGAACTTGTGGTGTATTAAAACCGCATGTTTCACACACACACACACACACACACACACACACACACACACACACACACACACGTCACAAACATTTGCATTTCACACACACACACACACACACGGTAAAATAAAATTTTGCGCTCCGACAGTGCCTTAAGTCGAGTGAGTCCTGTTTATAAAATAAATAACAAAAAGTCCGCCCAAGTAAACAACACAGACCAAAAGTTTTTGGACACCTGATCTATTTGTTTTATTTTTGTTTATGTGTTTATGCGTAAGCTCGATGTTTATGTGTTTATTAAAGCACCATCTCTGTGTGTGTGTGTGTGACGACTTTACTGAATAGAAACAAAAATAAATATTCAGGTATCTCAAGAAATGTTTAAACTGTATACATGTAGCTTAAACTGTATACAAACAAACAAACAAACAAAAACAAAGACATGAGTCAGGTTTGAATGGGAATCTAATTACATCCCAGTAAATAAATTAATTACATTAATTAATTACTTGATTGTGATGAAACTAGTAAATGTAATAATCTCCATTTACAATCATTTATTTACTGGTTTGTTACGGGTAAAGAACAAACAAACAAATATTTAGGTAAATAAAATAAATGAATGAGTGAATACGTAAAAGAATGCATGAACAGACGGAAGGATAAATGAAAATATGAGTTAATTAATTTAATTAATGATTATATGAATGAATGGATAAATGATGGATGGATGGACAAATTAATAGATGAATAAAAAATGAAACTAATAGATGGATTTACAGATTAATGGATGAATAAAAGAGTAAATCAGTGATTATATAAATAAATACATGAATAAATAAATGAATTGATGTATGGATTGGTGAATAGATGGATAGAGAGATGGAGAAATGAATGGATGAAAAAGTTATTTAATGAAAATATAGGTGAATGAGTGAGTGGTTGGATGAATATATGGACAGATGAACGTATATATATATATATAAATGAACAGTTGAATTGATAAATAAAAAGATGAATGAAAGATCGAAACAATAATTACAGAGAGAGAGAGAGAGAGAGAGAGAGAGAGAGAGAGAGAGAGGGAGAGAGAGACCTATGGGGTAAATGAGTGAATAAATGGATGGATGGACGAATAGATAGAAGGAAGGATGGATAAATAAAGTGGTTGATGAATAAAAAGAAATCATGCTTGAATAACCTGATTGAATAAATAAATTATTAAATAAATTAGTTAATGTATGTGTAAATGAACGGATGAATAAAAGATTGCATTAATGATTCTATGAATGAACAAACAAACAAACAAACGAACGAATGAAAGGTTGCGTGGACGAATAAATGAATGAAGAATAAACGAATACAAGAATTGAATTAATTATTAATAAAGTGGATGAATGAAGGATGAATGAATAAAAGAATCGATGTAATTATTAATTAAATGGATGAATGAATTGAATTAATTATTAATTAAATGGATGAATGAATGAAGGATGAATGAATAAAAGAATTGAATTAGTTATTAATTAAATGGATGAATGAATAAAATAATTGAATTAATTACTAATTAAATGGATGAATGAATTGAATTAATTATTAATTAAATGGATGAATGAATTGAATTAATTATTAATTAAATGGATGAATGAATGAAGGATGAATGAATAAAAGAATTGAATTAGTTATTAATTAAATGGATGAATGAATAAAAGAATTGAATTAATTACTAATTAAATGGATGAATGAATTGAATTAATTATTAATTAAATGGATGAATGAATTGAATTAATTATTAATTAAATGGATGAATGAATGAAGGATGAATGAATAAAAGAATTGAATTGGTTATTCATTAAATGGATGAATGAATAAAAGAATTGAATTAATTACTAATTAAATGGATGAATGAATGAATGGAATGAATGAATTAATTAATTAAATGAATGAACGAATGAATAAAATAATTCAATTCATTATTAATTAAATGGATGAATGAACAAAACAATCGAATTAATTATTAATTCAACGGATGAATGAATGAATGAATGAATGAATGAAAGATTCACACTCATGTTCCGAGAGATATTGTACCGTGTGTGTGCTGTATATATTTTTGTTTATTAATTTGTTTACTAATTTGGATCTTTTTTAGCTCCAAGCGAAGACGTTCCTGTGTGGAAATAAAAGCTGCAGATGCGCTGATGTAAACACATTTCCCCCCGACATGCAAATCAGTTTAAAACACCACCACAACAACAACAACAACAACAACAACGACAACAACAACAACAACAACGACAACGACAACGACAACAACGACAACGACGACGACTCAGCATCTGTTTATTTCTGGTTTGGTCCGAAGCGCTTCATTGTCCTCCGTCGCTTCTCTTCACGCGAGGCGCCACTTTACAGCGGCGTAACGAGCGGCTCGCGTTCCTTCTTCCTCGCCGGCGTGAACGAGTGAGTGCTTTCGCGAGGAACGCGTTTAAAATCTATACATTTCCTTTGTTTCGTTTTTAATTCCATACGCGCAGCCTTTTGTTTGCTCGCAGTCCAACATTCCATTTCTCCACTTCCAAAAGCAGCTCGTCGTCTCCGGAGAGACGTTAAGATTTATTCCGAACACATTTGACCTTCTCGGGGTCGCGCGTCCGTGTGATATATACGGCGGGAAAGCGAGCCTCGCTTTATCTCCCTGCACTTAGCGCTGAAACATGAAGACGCAAGGTGAAAGCCTGCCAGGGATTGTGGCTTCATGCTATCGATTAAGTGGAGTTGGGAACGTTTTTACTTTGGGAATTTTATTGAGCTTTTCCTTCAGGAATAAACCAGAGCGCGATCAGCGTAAAGTCCCGGAACGTTCCATCCACAGCCTCGGATCTGCATCCACACCTTCTACAGCGACGGTCTGTAATCCTGCACCACATTTATGCTTTATAATCTGGATTTACATAAAGCTTCTCCAACCAGAGTTTACATCCATGGTGTACATCGAGAATCTACACCCACGGTTTTCCTTATAGAGGCTACATCCAGGATCTGCTTCCAGGATCTACATCCAGGATCTGTTTCTAGGATCTACATCCAGGATCTGTTTCTAGGATCTACATCCAGGATCTGTTTCCAGGATCTACATCCAGAATCTACATCCAGGATCTGTTTCCAG
>JACRUU010000003.1:4406774-4419274 GCA_030449085.1 Kryptopterus vitreolus
CAAATAAAAAATTATTAACAAAATCTATATAGTGTATACAATTAGTCACAAAATAAATAAGTAAATAAAAACAAATAAAAATAAAACAGAATAAAAATTACAATAAAAAACAAATAATAAAATAGTAAAAATAATACACATTTAAAAATTCTAATTAAAATAAAAAACAAATAAAAAATACTGAATAAAATCTATATATTGTATAAAATGTGTCAAAAAATAAATAAAAAAACAAATTAAAAAAATAAAATAAAAATAATAAAAAATGCTAAAAATAAAAAACAAAAGCCGCACTAAAGCACTAAATAAAAAAAAGTCTAAAGCAGAAATTAACGTTCATTTAAGGCTAAAATGCTAAAGTATCTTCAGCGTCCCGATAAACGCCAGCGATGTTCTCCGGAACGAAGGAACGTGATCACATGATGCCAAACCCGAGTCTATAGGATCCTGTTAGAAATAGAAATCACCCCGGAGCGCATGTCGGCTGACGGAGTGAGAGAAACACCGCTCTCTCTCTCTCTCTCTCTCTCTATCTCTCTCTCTTTTTTCCAGCCGCGTTAACACGAAAGAACACGGTGTCCGACATGTAATTCAATCTCTCACAGGGGTAAGAATGATGTAAGGGGTTGTAACGAGTTCGGATGGAGGGATAAAAGAGCGAAGGAGAGAGAGAGATGAAAGGAGGAGAGAAATGAGAAACAGGTATCGGAGAGAAGGAGAACTCACGTGGAGCTGATCGGGGGGGGGGGGACGCCGGTGCCGTAACCCGATCGCGTGCCCCTGTGTGAGAGCACTTCTCTCCGTCTATGACCATCCCTCCGTCTCTCTCTCTCTCTCTCTCTCTCTCTCTCTCTCGCTCTCTCGGCCGCCGGAGTCGCCTTACTCGTCCCTGCCCCTGCGGTCTGGGTTCAGGTTTACTCGCTGCAGCACCTAATCAAACATCAGGCCTGAGAAACTTTAGCTCGGCTCCACGCTCACGAACACGAGATGGACTCGACGAGAACAGACGCCGCTTTTAGATTCGCTTAAAGCTTCCCTACCTTTTTTTTTCTTTTCTTTTTCTTTTTTTTGCGGTAACCGCCTGCTTTTTATCCCCCCTTTCATCTTTTATGCACAAAAATGATCGTTGCGGCGGCGCGAATCACCGATTCGGGCTGAAAATATTTCCCGGGCGATATCGCCTTTCATGGGAGGACAATAAAAACCATATAAAGGCAAGAAAAACAAGAGAAATGAATGACAGCAGATTCGTCCATTTTTTTATTTCTTTTTTATTTGTATTTTATTTATTTATTTCTTTGTAAAGATCCTGCCGAGTTCGATATTTAAAAAGGAAAAGAGCATCGATTCGGGCAATTTGTGTCATTGATCGCGTTTACGCTGATGTGGAATAAAAAAAATGCATTGGAAAAAAAAGTGTCCGCATTAAAATAAAAAAGGAGGTAAACAAACGTTTGTTCTCTGGATTTAAACGCTGATTGTTAGCAAACAATATAAACAACACACAAAAAAAAACAAAGTAAGAAACAAAACGACACCTGAAATCTAGTTTGGGAAAACACATACACACTCACACACATACACACACACACACACCACACACACAAACACACACACCACACACACATTCATACACTAGGGACAATTTTCCGAGGTGCCAATCAACCTACCGTGCATGTTTTTGGACCGGGGGGGAGGAAACCGGAGAACCCGGAGAAAAAACCCCCTGAGACACGGGGAGAACATGCACAAACTCCACACACACATGGCCGAGACGGGAATCGAACCCGGACCCTGGCCGGACCCTGGCGGTTGTGAGGGGAACGTGCTAACCACTAAACCAGCGTGCCTCTCTCTCTATCTCTCTATCTATCTATCTATCTATCTACATATAGTATATATATATATATATATATATATATATATATATATATTATATATATATATTATATATATATATATATCTATATATATTCATCATTCATTCATCTTCTAGCGCTTTATCCAATCTTCCCTCGGGTCACGGGGAGTCTCTGTGTCTATCTCAGGCATCTATGGGCATTAAGGCAGGATACACCCTGGATGGAATGCCAAAACTCATCGCAGGGCACACACATACACACACACACACACACACACACACACACACACACACACACACATTACACACACAACATTCATACTCTAGGGACAATTTTCCAAGGTGCCAATCAACCTACCGTGCATGTTTTTGGACCGGGGGAGGAAACCGGAGAACCCGGAGAAAAAAACCCCTGAGGACACGGGGAGAACATGCACAAACTCCACACACACATGGCCGAGACGGGAATCGAACCCGGACCCTGGCGGTGTGAGGCGAACGTGATCACCACTAAACCACTGTGCCCACTATATACATACATATATAAATTACTGTATACAGTGCAATAACTTTCCTCACACATTCCAGCTTGTTGGGAAGTTCTGATGGAGGCGGGACGAACATTGTGGCGGCGGCTAACAGAGAGATTACAAACCACAATGCCTTCCTAGCACATTTGTGTGTGTGTGTGTGTGTGTGTGTGTGTGTGTGTGTGTGTGTGTGTGTGTGTGTGTGTGTGTGTGTGATTTTATTACCAGGATACAGTGAAGGAAAATTGGGGAAGGCCTTTTATTCCGAGACGGGAATGAGAGCGACAGAAATTGCCTGGGCTGGAGGGCCGATTGGAGCTAATCATAACAGGCTCCCAGAGGAAAGTCACATGTCCTCCGCTGTGCCTTTATTCCTACACTTATACACTCCAACACAGCCCTGAATGAACTCTCTCTCTCTCTTTCTTTCTTCCTCTCCCTCCTCTCACACACTCTCCGTCTGGCAATACGGCCAGGTTTCCGTCGTCCGCACGAGCACGAACGGCGCTCCAAACGCGGCGTAACGTTCGCGAGGTCCGTGTTCATAGTAACACTCGGCACGAAGGCTTCAAACAAACACGTCGGGCGCCATCACTTTTTCACACTCGCTCCATTGCAAACGCTTCCACGCCCAGGATGGCGTGAGACGCAGCCCTTACACCCACCACCCCCCCCCCCAACACACATACACACACTTCCCCTGCACTCCAACATGGTTTATGAGGACGTTCGGCTCACGGCTAAAAGCGAAAGAAAATAAGAGTGTAAAGAAAAAGATGAAAGAAAGAACGGGGGGAAAAAAAGCGGAGGGACGCATCGTCAGCCGACGGGACTGAAACGTGTCCAGACCGGCTAATGCACGCTATTACCGAACGGGAGATGCTATCTAGGCCAAGCTACATTAGACTAAAACAAAAAAATCACAAATAGGAAAAAAAAAACGCTGGATAAAAGAAGACAAAGGAAAGAGCAGGACACAGAGAGAGAGAGAGAGAGAGAGAGAGAGATGTCCAGTATTATTACTAGAACATTGCACTCTGGGGTATCATTAAGGGATTCAATTGTGTTAGCGCCGTTAAACATGGCGCTAATTCGGGCCCTCGGAGACGTAATGAGTAATCTGTCAACTGCCATCCAGAGGGGAAAAGAGAGACACAGCAACTCTAAAAACAGCAAAGACCAATTACGCCTTCGTATCATATTACACACACGCAAAACAGCCCGGGACACTGCATTACCACATTAATTAACTTCTGCCATGAGGTAATCGCCTACAAGACGCAAATATATATATATACATATACACACACACACACACACACACACACACACACACACACACACGCTTTTCCCCAAACTGTCGGGAACGCCGTCGCGATCAGGAACAAAATTCCCGTCTTTATCCGAGTGATACAAAACATGCCATCAAAATGAATCACTTTTCCTTACAAGGCTTTCAATAACCTCAGCAAAAAGAGGAGAGAGAGAGAGAGAGAGAGGGGGAGAAAGAGAGAGGGAGAGAGAGAAAGAGAGAGAGAAAAAGACAGGGAGAGAGAGAGAGGGAGAGAAAGAGAGAGGGGGAGAAAGAGAGAGAGAGAAGAGAGAGAGAGGGAGAGAGAGAGAGATAGAGAGAGAGGGGGGAGAGAAGGGAGAGAGGGAAAGAGAGAGAGAGAAAGAAAGGGAGAGGAGAGAGGGGAGGGGAGAGGAAGAGTGAGAGAGGGAGAGAGAGGGAGAGAGAGAGAGAGAGAGAGAGAGAGAGGGAGAGAGGAGGAGATGGGGGGATAGCAGGGAGAGAGAGGGAGAAGAGAGGGAGAGACGAGAGGGAGAAAGAGAGAGAGAGAGAGAAAGAGCGAGAGAAAGAGAGAGGGAGAGAGAGGGAGAGAGAGGAGAGAGAGAGAGACCATAGAGAAAGGGAGAGGAGAGAGAGGAGAGAGAGGAGAGGTAAGAGAGAGGGAGGGAGAGAGAGGAGAAGAGGAGAGGGAGGAGATGAGAGAGGGAGAGAGAGAGAGGACGGAGAGAAGAGGAGAGGAGAGGAGGGAGGGAGGGAGTAGAGAGAGGGAGAGAGAGGGAGAGAGAGAGGGGAGAGAGAGAGAGAGATGAGAGAGAGGAGAGAGAGTGGAGCTGAGAAGAGAGAGAGTAGATGGGGGGAGAGGGAGAGGGCTTTTAGAGTGAGGGAGAGAGACAGAGAGACGCGGGGAGAGGGAGAGAGAACGAGGAGAGAGGGAAAGAGATGGAGAGAGAGAGAGGGGGGGGAGAGAGAGGGAGAGAGGGATAGAGAGGGAGAGGGGGGAGAGAGAGTGAGAGCGAGAGGAGGGAGAGAGAGAGAGAGAGGAGAGAGAGAGAGAGAGGAGAGAGAGAGAGGAGGAGAGAGGAGAGGAGATGGAGGGAGAGAGAGAGAGGAGAGAGAGGAGAGAAAGAGAGAGGAGAGAGAGAGAGGGAGAGAGAGAGAGAGAGAGATAAGAGAGTGGAGAGAGAGAGAAGGAGAGAGAGAGAGAGAGAGAAGAAGAGAGAGAGAGGAGAGAGAGAGAGAGAGAGAGAGAGAGGAGAGAGAGAGGGAGAGAGAGAGGGAGAGAGAACGGCAGCATTTCAGGCATTTTGATTGAACCTCTGGTTTTGTAAACACTGTGTGTAAGAGAAACATGTAATTGTTACTTTTATCCGCCGTCAGAAAAGTCGCGGAACACAAGAGAAAAAAGGACGAGAAAGAAATCAAACACTTAAACAATCTGCATTGTTTCGCTCGAAGGTCGTTCGTTTGTTCGCTGCCATTTCCCACAATTCCCTTCGTTTTCTTCCTTCTGATGACGGACGTTTAGAGTTCAGTGAATCACAGAAAGTGAAGTTTGGTTTATGTTTAAGTTGATGGTGTTTAATGGAGAAGATGGTGTTTATTTAGAATGTTAGTGTTTAATAAAGAGATGGTGTTTGATAGATAGATGGTGTTTATTTAGAATGTTAATGCTTAATAGAGATATATGGCATTTATTTAGAATGTTAGTGTTTAATAGAAAGATTTGGTGTTTATTTATAATGTTAGTGTTTAATAGAGAGGTGGTGTTTATTTAGAATGTCAGTATTTAATAGAAAAATGGTGTTTGTTTACAATGTTATTGTTTAATAGAGATAGATGATGTTTATTTAGATTGTTAGTGTTTAATATATGGATGGTGTTTATTTGGAATGTTAGTGTTTAATAGAGACAGATGGTGTTTATTTAGAATGTTAGTGTTTAATAGATAGATGGATGTTTATTTAGAATGTTAGTGTTTAGTGTTATAGAATAGGTGGTGTTTATTTAGAATGTCAGTGCTTAACATATATGTGCTTATTTAGAATGTTAGTGTTTAATAGAGAGTGTGTTTATTTAGAATGTTAGTGTTTAATAGAGAGATGGTGTTTATTTAGAATGTTAATATTTGATAGAGAGAGATGGTGTTTATTTAGAATGTTAGTGTTTAATAGAGATAGGTGGTGTTTATTTAGAATGTTAGTGTTTGATAGAGAGAGGTGGTGTTTGTTTACAATGTTAGTGTTTAATAGAGATAGATGATGTTTATTTGGAATGTTAGTGTTTGATAGATAGGTGGTGTTTACTGAGAATGTTAATATTTGATAGAGAGAGGTGGTGTTTGTTTACAATGTTAGTGTTTAATAGAGATAGATGATGTTTATTTGGAATGTTAGTGTTTGATAGAGAAGTGCTATTTGATGAGGATGTTAGTGTTTAATGGAGAGATGGTGTTTATTTGATGAGGATGTTAGTGTTTAATGGAGAGATGGTGTTTATTTAGAATATTGGTGTTTAATAGAGATAGATAGTGTTTATTTAGAATGATAGTATTTGATGGAGAGAAATGGTGTTTGTTTACAATGTTAGTGTTTAATAGAGATAGATGATGTTTATTTAGATTGTTAGTGTTTAATAGAGAGATGGTGTTTATTTAGAATATTAGTGTTTAATAGATATAGATGGTGTTTGTTTAGAATGTTAGTGTTTGATAGAGACAGGTGGTATTTGATGAGGATGTTAGTGTTTAATCAATAGATGGTGTTTATTTAGAATGTTACTATTTAATAGAGAGAGGTGGTATATGATGAGGATGTTAGTGTTTAATGGGAGAGATGGGTTTATTATTGTTTATTTAAGAGATGGGGGTGTTTATTTAATGTTAGTGTTTAATAGAGAGGATGGTGTTTATTTTATTTAGAATGTTAGTGTTTAATAGATAGAGATAGATGGTTTTTATTTAGAATGTTAGTGTTTAATATAGAGGTGGTGTTTATTTAGAATGTTAGTGTTTGATAGAGAGGTGGTGTTTATTTAGAATAGAATGTTAGTGTTTAATAGAAATAGATTTTGTTGGTGTTTGAATTTAGTTAATGTTAGTGTTTGATAGAGAGGTGGTGTTTATTTAGAATGTTAGTGTTTAATAGAGAGATGGTGTTTAATTAGAATGTTAGTGTTTAATAGAGAGGTGGTGTTTAATTAGAATGTTAGTGTTTAATAGATAGATGGTTTTTATTTAGAATGTTAGTGTTTAATAGAGAGGTGGTGTTTATTTAGAATGTTAGTGTTTGATAGAGAGGTGGTGTTATTAGAATGTTATTGTTTGATAGAGAGAGGTGGTCTTTATTTATAATGTTAGTGTTTAATAGAGAGGTGGTGTTTATTTAGAATGTTAGTGTTTGATAGAGATGTGGTATTTGATGAGGATGTTAGTGTTTAATGGAGAGATGGTGTTTATTTAGAATGTTACTATTTAATAGAGAGAGGTGGTATATGATGAGGATGTTAGTGTTTAATGGAGAGGTGGTGTTTATTTAGAATGTTAGTGTTTAATAGAGATAGATGGTGTTTATTTATAATGTTAGTATTTGATAGAGAGAAATGGTGTTTGTTTACGATGTTAGTGTTTAATAGAGATAGATGATGTTTATTTAGATTGTTCGTGTTAAATGGAGAGATGGTGTTTATTTAGAATGTCAGTGTTTAATAGAGAGGTGGTGTTTATTTAGAATGTCATTGTTTAGATAGAGAGGTGGTATTTGATGAGGATGTTAGTGTTTAATGGAGAGATGGTGTTTATTTAGAATGTTAGTGTTTAATAGAGAGGTGGTGTTTATTTAGAATGTTAGTGTTTGATAGAGAGGTGGTGTTTGATTTGAGGAATGTTAGTGTTTAATAGAGAGGTGGTGTTTATTTAGAATGTTAGTGTTTGATAGAGAGATGGTGTTTATTTAGAATGTTAGTCTTTAATAGAGAGATGGTGTTTATTTATAATGTTAGTGTTTAATAGAGAGGTGGTGTTTATTTAGAATGTTAGTGTTTAATAGATAGATGGTTTTTATTTAGAATGTTAGTGTTTAATAGAGGTGGTGTTTATTTAGAATGTTAGTGTTTGATAGAGAGGTGGTGTTTATTTAGAATGTTATTGTTTGATAGAGAGAGGTGGTCTTTATTTAGAATGTTAGTGTTTAAGTGTGTTATAGAGAGGTGGTGTTTATTTAGAATGTTAGTGTTTGATAGAGATGTGGTATTTGATGAGGATGTTAGTGTTTAATGGAGAGATGGTGTTTATTTAGAATGTCAGTGTTTAATAGAGAGAGGTGGTATTTGATGGGGATGTTAGTGTTTAATGGAGAGATGGTGTTTATTTAGAATGTTAGTGTTTAATAGAGAGATGGTGTTTATTTAGAATGTTAGTGTTTAATAGAGAGGTGGTGTTTATTTAGAATGTTAGTGTTTAATAGAGAGATGGTTTTTATTTAGAATGTTAGTGTTTAATAGATAGATGGTTTTTATTTAGAATGTTAGTGTTTAATATGTTTAATAGAGGTGGTGTTTATTTAGAATGTTCATTGTTTAATAGAGAGAGGTGGTATTTGATGGGGATGTTAGTGTTTAATAGAGAGATGGTGTTTATTTAGAATGTTAGTGTTTAATAGAGTTTTTATAGATGGTGTTTGTTTATTTAGAATGTTAGTGTTTGATAGAGATGTGGTATTTGATGAGGATGTTAGTGTTTAATAGAGAGGTGGTGTTTATTTAGAATGTTAGTGTTTGATAGATAGATGGATTTTATTTAGAATGTTAGTGTTTAATAGAGAGGTGGTGTTTATTTAGAATGTTAGTGTTTAATAGAGAGGTGGTGTTTATTTAGAATGTTAGTGTTTAATAGAGAGGTGGTGTTTATTTAGAATGTTAGTGTTTAATAGAGAGGTGGTGTTTATTTAGAATGTTAGTGTTTAATAGAGAGGTGGTGTTTATTTATAATGTTAGTGTTTGATAGAGAGGTGGTATTTGATGAGGATGTTAGTGTTTAATCAATAGATGGTGTTTATTTAGAATGTTAGTGTTTGATAGAGAGAGGCGGTGTTTATTTAGACAGACGGTGTTTAATGGAGGACGTTGCTGGTAACCAGAACAGCGGTGGATCGTCAATGCGACACAGACATGCTTCCATAAATCCATCATGAAATAAAAATCCCCTCTTCATCCTGGATACGAACCAACAGCCTGGAATTAAAGCCTCTTCCACCGTATGAAATCCAGAAAGTAGCTGTAAGCAATGTTTTGCTTTTTTTTTCCCGAAACTGAAAGAAAGAAGAGAGAGAGAGACTGGCAGAGAGAGAGAGAGGCAGAGAGAGAGACAGAGAGAGAGAGCAAGAGAGAGAGAGAGAGAGAAGAGTCCGAGCCAAAAGGAAAATGTGACTAATGGTGTAAAAAAACGCCGGCCTGGAGAGAAGCGCCTCTCTCTCTCTCTCTCTCTCTCTCTCTTTTTTGGCAAGCCGGAGTCACATATGCCATCAGGTCTCGAACAGCCGTATGTCATGTTCTATCTCGCGCTCAGAACAAGTGACAAATGCTGCCTCAGTCTGTGCTGCCGCTCTGATCTCCCTCGCTTTCAGCCCCCTTTCGGCGCAGACGAGTGCGCAGTCACATGGACGACAAATGCATCTGGTTTTCTCGATCGACAAAAATCCCATCATGATAAAACCCTCAGCCAAAAGCCTCCGACTGAGACGAGTGTGAGGGCGCTAACAGGGGACAGCTGGGGATCTCTCCAGGCTGCGTGTTCCACCATTTGTACAAAAAAAAAAAAACGACTGATGAAAAGATGGAGAGAAAGAAGAGTGAAAGGTGTTGATGGTCTACAGAAGTCCGGTGCGTTTCTGCTTAACACGGGAAAAAAAAAAAAAAACATCTCCAGATCCTATAAATCTCTACAGAGAAATTCCACCAGCGAGTCGAATTTCCTCAAAGAAGCCAAAGTTCACGTTTTAACCGCCGGAACGAATGTTTTTGCAGCGTTTTTTTTACGTTTGCGCCGCGACCCCTCGTCCTCGTTAAACGCCGATCGTATTTCTCCATCGCGTCGATCCTGACCTCGTCCGCCTCAACGATCCAGCTCGGGTTTTCATATTCGGCGGGTTTCCTCAGGGTTCTCCGGTTTCCTCCCCCACCCCCGACGAGCCTGAGGTGTGAACGTGGAACGTTTCTCCTGCGTTCCATCCAACGTCACGTTCAGAACATGAAAACGGGAATTAAAGCAAAACACGTGTAAAAGTCTCCGGAAATATTTTCCTTAAAAGCGTTAAATACAGAGGTTACGATCTCCAGCGCCGTGAACACCTTCCGAGACTTAATGTTAAATGTTTTATTTATTTATTTCCCTATTTAATATAATAATAATAATAATAATAATAATAATAATAATCATTCATTCATCTTCTAGCGCTATATCCGATCTTCCCTCGGGTCACGGGGGAGTCTGTGTCTATCTCAGGCATCTATGGGCATTAAGGCAGGATACACCCTGGATGGAATGCCAACCCATCACAGGACACACACACACACACACACACACACACACACACACAGACACACACACAATTTTCCAAGGTGCCAATCAACCTACCGTGCATGCTTTTGGACCGGGGGAGGAAACCGGAGAACCCGGAGAAAAACCCCCTGAGACACGGGGAGAACATGCACAAACTCCACACACACATGGCCGAGACGGGAATCGAACCCGGACCCTGGAGGTGTGAGCGAACGTGATAAACACTAAACCACCGTACCCCAATAATAATAATAATAATAATAATAATAATATAATAATAAAATGATAATTTAAATAAAATACTATAAACATGCACGGTAGGTTGATTGGCACCTTGGAAAATTGTCCCTAGTGTATGAATGTGTGTGTGTGTGTGTGTGTGTGTGTGTGTGTGTGTGTGATGGGTTGGCATTCCATCCTGTCTTAATACCCATAGACGCCTGAGATAGACACAGACTCCCTGTGACCCGAGGGAAGATCGGATTTATAAAGCGCTAGAAGATGAATGAATGAATGAATGAATACTATAAAACAATGTTTTAAAATAAAATTATATAAAACATTTTTTTTATAAAACACTAATAAATATATTTTCCATCAAATATACTAAAATAATAATTTAAACAAAATGCAATCAAATAATATATTTAATCAATTCAATTGATTCACTTAGCATAAATTATATTGATTAAGAAAATGAATAGTTTATATTTGTAAAACCCCGTCTGGGTAATACAGATGTTGATGTTTAATATTTCATTGTCTACCGATATGTTCTACTTATTTTTTCACCTACGATAAGAAAAATAAACAATGAACTATAAAAACGTACCGTAAACGTAAATCTTTGCTGTGTTTGTTTTTAAATTTAACGAAAAAAAAACATGCTGAAAGTGCGAGACTAAACAAAAAGTCCGTCACTTTATACGTCCCTGAGGGAAGTCGGATTGTAACGACGTTCCAGAAACTCGGATTGCATTCAGTAAACGTCTGCGCGAAGACAAAAACACTATAAACTCGCTACGAATGTGTTTAATATAATAATTATAAATAATAATAATTTAATGATAATCTGATACAACAAAAGCCATTCGGGTCGATTTTGACTGTTTTTATCGTATGATTAATGGCGTAATCCTGGTCAGAATAACGATGCGTTCCCAGGAATTCTGGAGGAACATTCGGATGCGACGCTCGCGTGCAAAAATTCCCATTTTATTCGCCGACACGCTGCAATGTTTTTTACATTATTATTTCTCCTGATCTACGTCACATCCTCTGCACAAACACTCTCGCAGCGATCAGGTTCTGTGCTGACGGAAAAACTCCCTCACATGGAACAAGAGGAACCCGAATTAAAAAAAAAAGGGAATCCAGGATTGTTTGTACCATCAACTCTCTTATTGTGAGTCATTCATTCATTCATTCATCCTCTAGCGCTTTATCCGATCTTCCCTCGGGTCACGGGGGGAGTCTGTGTGTGTCTATCTCAGGCGTCTATGGGCATTAAGGCAGGATACACCTGGATGGAATTCCAACACATCACACACACACACACACACACACACACACAACACATCCATACACTAGGGACAATTTTCCAAGGTGCCAATCAAACCTACCGTGCATGTTTTTGGACCGGGGGAGGAAACCGGAGAACCCGGAGAAAAACCCCCTGAGACACGGAGGGGAGAGGACATGCGAACATGCAAACTCCACACACACATGGTCGAGACGGGAATCGAACCCGGACCCTGGCGGTGTGAGGCGAACGTGCTAAACACTAAGCCACCGTGCCCCTTATGTATAAACATATATGTATATATTTCAGCGCAATATCATTCTGCAATCCATCTCCTGTGCAATATAACTATATCTATTTCTTGTGTAAAATGTTTATTTTGAATTTTTATTCTTATTTATTTTCTATTTTTATTTCCTGTCGGTTAGTAATGTGCAACTTGTAGCTTCTGTCACCAAGTGCAAACCTACTTGGCAATAAAGCTCTTTCTGATTCTGAACCTGATATTTCAGGATGAACCCTGCGGAGACGCCGCGCTACCTGCCCAAACCGCCGTGACCTCCTGGTAATAATTATAATAAATATAAAAAATAAATAAATGACCTTTGGACGATCGAGAGAAAATAGACAAAAAGAAGGCGGCGCGTCGAAGGAAAAAAAAAAGGGGAGGAAAAATAAATAAAAAAAAGCAATTATCGTAAAAAGTAATTTGCGTTAAATGACAGAAGCCATTAAGGGCTAAT
>JACRUU010000003.1:4436774-4439274 GCA_030449085.1 Kryptopterus vitreolus
CACACACACACACACACACACACACACGAGCCACAAAATCACACTTAAGAGCTGAACCAAAGAATTCACACACCGGACTCAACTTTCAACTATATCTGAACTCCTTTCAGCCAATCACAATCCAGCATTCACACCTCCAGCCAATCACAGTCCAGCATTCACACCTCCAGCCAATCACAATCCAGCATTCACACATCCAGCCAATCACAGTCCAGCATTCACACCTCCAGCCAATCACAATCCAGCATTCACACATCCAGCCAATCACAATCCAGCATTCACACCAGAGCTCTTTCCAGCCAATCACAATCCATTATTCACACCTCCAGCCAATCACAGTCCAGCATTCAGTCAGCATTCACCACCACAAACTAATCCAGCCAATCCAGCCAATCACAATCCACTATTCACAAGTCCAGCATTCACACCGGAACTCTTTCCAGCCAATCACAATCCAGCATTCACACCGAACCACTCTTACCTCCAGCCAATCACAATCCACTATTCACACTCCAGCCAATCACATCCAGTCCAAGTTCCAGTCATTCACATCCATTATTCCAGCCAATCACACAATCCACATATTCACACCTCCAGCCAATCACAGTCCAATATACAACCTCCAGCCAATTCACATCCAGCATTCACCAGCCAATCAGTCCAGCCTCAAATCCATCCACTATTCACACCTCAGCCAATCACAATCCACCAATTCACAGTCCATAATCAAGCCTCGAGCCAATCACAATCCAGCATTCACACCTCCAGCCAATCACAATCCACTATTCACCTCCAGCCTCCAGCCAATCACAATCCAGTATTCACACCTCCAGTCAATCACAATCCAGCATTCACAACCACCAGCCAATCACAATCCAGAATTCATTAACTCCAGCCAATCACAATCCAGCATTCACATCTGAACTCTTTCCAGCCAATCACAATCCACCAATATCTGCTGATATCTCAGTGTCTGTAGTCCGCTATACTAAAGTATATATTTATATACATTTTTCCTTAAAGAGCGACGGCGAGGAGCGAAACTTTAACGAGGATAACAAACGGGGGCACGACGGAGTCTAACGGGAGCAAGGAGCATTTAATGAGAAAAAAAACACCCCGAGTGAAACGTGAGAAGAGAGAGTGAGTGAATGAGAGAGTGAGTGAATGAGTTAGTAAGTGAGTGAGAGAGTGAGTGAGTGAGATGGTGAGTGAGAGAGTGAGTGAGTGAGGAGGCGTGCGGTGAGTGAGTGCTGAGAGTGAAGGGAGGAGTGGAGAGATTTAATCGTGAGGTGAGTGAGAGAGTGAGAGAGAAGTGATGAGAAGAAGAAGAAGAAGAAGAAAAGTGAGAAGAGTGAGAGAAGAAGAGTGCGAGTCAGTGAGTTGTTATAGTGGAAGAGCGTGAGTGAGTGAGTGAGTGAGAGAGTGAGTAGAGAGTGCGTGAGTGAGAGAGTGAGTGAGTGAGTGACGAGAGTGAGTGAGTGAGTGAGGGAGAGTGAGTGAGCGAGTGAGAGAGTGAGAGTGAGTGAGTGAGTGAGTGAGGGAGTGAGTGAGTGAGTGAGTGAGTGGGAGAGAGTGAGTGAGTGAGTGAGTGAGAGAGTGAGTGAGTGAGTGAGAGAGAGTGAGTGAGAGAGTGAGAGAGTGAGAGAGTGAGAGAGTGAGTGAGAGTGAGTGAGTGAGTGAGTGAGTGAGTGAGTGAGTGAGTGAGAGTGAGTGAGTGAGTGAGTGAGTGAGAGTGAGTGAGTGAGTGAGGTGAGTGAGTGAGTGAGTGAGAGTGAGTGAGTGAGTGAGTGAGTGAGTGAGTGAGTGAGTGAGTGAGTGAGTGAGTGAGAGAGTGAGTGAGAGTGAGTGAGAGAGTGAGTGAGTGAGGAGTGAGTGAGTGAGTGAGAGAGTGAGAGTGAGTGAGTGAGAGAGTGAGTGAGTGAGTGAGTGAGTGAGTGAGTGAGTGAGTGAGTGAGTGAGTGAGAGAGTGAGTGAGTGAGAGTGAGTGAGAGAGTGAGTGAGTGAGTGAGTGAGTGAGTGAGAGAGTGAGAGAGTGAGTGAGAGAGTGAGTGAGTGAGTGAGTGAGTGAGTGAGTGAGAGTGAGTGAGTGAGTGAGGTGAGTGAGTGAGTGAGTGAGGTGAGAGAGGTGAGTGAGTGAGGACGTGAGTGAGTGAGTGAGTGAGTGAGTGAGTGAGTGAGTGAGTGAGTGAGTGAGTGAGAGTGAGTGAGAGAGGAGTGAGAGTGAGTGAGAGTGAGTGAGTGAGTGAGTGAGTGAGTGAGAGTTGAGTGAGTGAGAGAGTGACGTGAGTGAGTGAGTGAGTGAGTGAGTGAGAGTGAGTGAGTGAGTGAGTGAGTGAGTGAGGTGAGTGAGTGAGTGAGTGAGTGAGTGAGTGAGTGAGTGAGTGAGTGAGTGAGTGAGTGAGTGAGAGTGAGTGAGTGAGTGAGTGAGTGAGTGAGTGAGAGTGAGTGAGTGAGTGAGTGAGTGAGTGAGTGAGTGAGTGAGTGAGTGAGTGAGTGA
>JACRUU010000003.1:4444274-4446774 GCA_030449085.1 Kryptopterus vitreolus
CAGCATAAAGTGTCCCAAACCACAATCTCTGTTCACTATTATTGAGTGCACTTGATTTAACTCACATGCTCAATTCACTCCCTTTCTAACTGTGAACATTTATTTATATTATTAACTGGACACTTTTATTTGGATTTTATCAACACGTATATACAGAGGACGTGTCCCAAACCACTCTCCGTACTCACTATACAGACGGGAAACATAAACCCTATCATTAGCCCAGTCTGGCTGTGTCCCAAATAACACAGCAGACTGACACAAGTGTCCTCAGAATATCTTGAGTGACGTGTCCCAATTCTATACGATACACTCCGGGATACACTGGGGATCCACACTGCATTATAGAGTTTGTAAAAATAAACCTGGACATGCACGTGTGTGTGTGTGTGTGTGTGTGTGTGTGTGTGTGTGTGTGTGTGTGTGTGTGTGTGTGTGTGTGTGTGTGTGTGTGTGTGTGGTGTGTGGCCGGTAGTCATGTCAGTAGTGCCCTGGGTTTGTTGGTTTGGAGCGCTGCCCTGTGGGACTCGAATAAAGCTGAGTTGTGAAAGTGACTATTTTTAAAAAGTGCAGTGGAGCTGAAACAGAGCTGAACTTCAGCTGAACTTACACACACACACACACACACACACACACACACACACACATAAACACAAACAAACACTATTTGAATTTATTGCATAAAAAAGAAATCTAAAATTTGAACTAACGAACCCTCCACACTGCGATGTGGAATCCTGGCCTCTGATTGGTCAGCGGTGTGTACAGCAGTGCATTAATAAACCTTTATTTCACGATTATGGGAGGAGTCTCGGGTGTTACAGGGAGAAAGTGTTTGATCTTTGTGAATGTTTTTTTTTTTACACAAACAGGTGTGTTTTAGGAAAGTGAAATCACTGTAAAAATAAACGGATAAAACAACGGATGAAGGGATAACAAGCGGATACACATTACAAACAAAAATACAAACAACATCAGAAAATCCCCAAATCACACTCGCTCATTATTCACTATTACACTGTGGGCTTGTCCCAAATGAATCACTCTTTAGTCACTATTTCACAGTGGACGTGTCCCAAATCACGCTCTGTTTATTCACTATTACTCAGTGGACATGTCCTAAATCACTCTATTTATTCACTATTACACTGTGGGTGTAATAGTGTATACACCTCCCTGTGGGTGTATCCCAAATCACTCTCTTTATTCACTATTACACTGTGGGTGCCCAAATCACTCTCTTTATTCACTATTACACTGTGGGCATGCCCCAAATCAATCACACTTTATTCACTATTACACTGTGGGTGTATCCCAAATCACTCTCAGTCTCTCTTTATTCACTATTACACTGTGGGCATGCCCCAAATCAATCACACTTTATTCACTATTACACTGTGGGTGTGTCCCAAATCACTCTCTCTTTATTCACTATTACACTGTGGGCATGCCCCAAATCAATCACACTTTATTCACTATTATACTGTGGGTGTATCCCAAATCACTCTATCTTTATTCACTATTACACTGTGGGTGTATCCCAAACCACTCTCAGTTTATTCACTATTACACTGTGGACATGTCCTAAATCACTCTCTTTATTGACTATTACACTGTGGATGTGTCCCAAATCACTCTCTCATTATTCACTATTACACTGTGGACATGCCCCAAATCAATCACACTTTATTCACTATTACACTGTGGGTGTGTCCCAAATCACTCTCTCTTTATTCACTATTACACTGTGGGTGTACAAATCTCTCTTTATTCACTATTACACTGTGGGTGTATCCCAAATCACTCTCAGTTTATTCACTATTACACAGTGGACGTGTCCTAAATCACTCTCAATTTATTCACTATTACACAATGGACGTGTCCTAAATCACTCTCAATTTATTCACTATTACACAATGGACGTGTCCCAAATCAATCCCTCTTTATTCACTATTACACAGTGGATGTGTCCCAAATCACGCTCTCTTTATTCACTATTACACTGTGGGCATGTCCCAAACACTATCTCTTTATTCACTATTTCACAGAGGATGTGTCCCAAATCAATCCCTCTTTATTCACTATTGCACTGTGGATGTGTCCCATATCACTTTCTCTTTATTCACTTTTACACTGTGGGCATGCCCCAAATCAATCACTATTTATTCACCATTTCACAAGGGATGTATTTGGGATGTGTCCTGTGGGCGTGTCCCAAATCACTCTCTGTTTATTCACTATTACCCTGGGGGCGTGTCCCAAATCACTCTCTCTTTATTCACTATTACTCAGTGGACGTGTCCCAAACCACTCTCTCTTTATTCCTTCTTATTGCGGATGTGTGGATGATGAAGGAGAGATGTAACTCGTCCTGCACGCTCACGTCGATATGAAGACAAATTCTGCACTTCCTGCTGTAATGCACACTGCAGATACTCGACTGTGACTGATACTTTACACACACACACACACACACACACACACACACACACACACACAC
>JACRUU010000003.1:4466774-4474274 GCA_030449085.1 Kryptopterus vitreolus
GTAAAAAAAAAGGCAGTGAAAAGACGTAAATCCACTCGTTTGCGCTCTGTTTCTGTTACGGAATGAATTCCAGAATTTAAAATGTTTGTTATAAAAAGAATGAATTTTAACCGAGGACGAAACTTACAAATGTATATTTTTTAATTACGTACAAAAATATATTTGGTTAAAAACAAAAAAATACATAAATATATACAATTTTAAAAATAGATTTTATCCTAATAAACCATAATAATACAAAAATTAAACATATAATTACATTATTTTTAATAAAAACTAACAAACAATGAATCATTTATTTATTGTTTGTAAGTTTTTATGAATTTAATGATATGTTTAATATTATTATTATTATTATTATTATTATTATGGTTTAAAAGAGGCACGGTGGCGTAGTGGTTAGCACGTTCGCCTCACACCGCCAGGGTCCGGGTTCGATTCCCGTCTTGGCCATGTGTGTGTGGAGTTTGTACATGTTCTCCCCGTGCCTCAGGGGTTTTTTTCTCCGGGTTCTCCGGTTTCCTCCCCCGGTCCAAAAACATGCACGGTAGGTTGATTGGCACCTTGGAAAAATTGCCCCTAGTCTGTGAATGTGTGTGTGTGTGTGTGTGTGTGTGTGTGTGTGCCCTGCGATGGGTTGGCATTCCATCCAGGGTGTATCCTGCCTTAATGCCCATAGACGCCTGAGATAGACACAGACTCCCCGCGACCCGAGTGAAGATCGGATAAAGCGCTAGAAGATGAATGAATGAATGGTTTAAACGGGAGGGGGGGGGGTGGTTCAGTGGTTAAGGTGTTGATTTCTGGACCGTAAGATCGCAGGTTCCAATCCCACCACCACCATCATCACCAAGCTGCCACTAGTGGGCCCTTGAGCAAGGCCCCTAACCCTCAGTCGCTCTATAGCAGGGCGTCTGCCAAAATACTGTCAATGTAAAAAAAAACGATAGAATGAGAGAAATGGTGCAGAAAACAAAAAACATCCTGCAGGCGGCGTTTCTGTGTGCAGCGTCCTCCGTTTCTGAGCAGGACGAAGTGCAGGAGGACAGAAATATTTTTCTCGTCTTCTACACGCGTTATTTAGACGAAAGTCCGCGACACTCGGCCATAATCACATCGCTGTGTGTGTGTGTGTGTGTGTGTGTTGTGTGTGTGTGTGTGTGTGTGTGTGTGTGTGTATCGTCCCATTCCACATTTAATCCCTCTTATTAAAACCGCCGCTCTTCCGGGAAGACGTTCCTGTAGATGTCGTGGGGACGTGTGTTCGATCAGTCATGCAACACAAACACACACACACACACACACACACACACACATGTATACACACCCTTCAGGATTTACTATGCAAACAGGAGAAATAGTGCTTGTGTGTGTGTGTTACCTGGTGTCTCCATCTGAATAGACTGGGTGTATCAATATTAGTGTGTGTGTGTGTGTGTGTGTGTTTTGAATTTAAGAATGAATGAATGAATTTTATGAATAGACATTTTTGCCTTAAAATATAAATGATCAATCAATCAATTAAAGAACTTTATTTTTTATTATCTTTTTTATTTTCATTATTTTAAAAACAGTGCATGAATAAAATTAAATTATAAAATGTTAAGGAATATTGAACTGATTACTGTATTTATTTGTTTGGTATTGATATGTTTTATTATTATTATTATGAAACAACAAATAAAAAAATCTAAAAAAAAAAAACAATTATAAGAAAGATGGAAAGATAATAAGAAGAACATAAAACGTAAAAAAAAAAAAAAAAATGTATATCGAAAAGTTCAAATAATAAAATGTATTTCAAATTCAATTAAAGTAATTAAAGACTTTTTTTCATTCTTAGTTTATTTATCGTTGGGAATTTTACAAATAAACAAGTAAACAATTCAACCAATTCAAAGTAGGAACAATTATTCCTTTATTGGTGATCTTATTTATTTATTTATTTACACATTTATTAATTCATCTTTTAAATGAACTATTTATTCACCGTTTGATTGGTTGTTTGCTTGTTTATGGTATATGCTATAGCTTTTAATAGCTTTCTTGCTAACTATTTTAAAAAGAAAGAAAAAAAAGAAAGAAAAAAAAAGAAAAAAAAAAGAAAGAAAAAAAAAAAAAAAAAAAAAAAAAAAAAAAAAAAAAAAAAAAAAAAAAAAACAAAAAAAAAAGAAAGAAGAAAAAAAAGAAAAAAAAAAATAAAAAAAAAAAGAAAAAAAGAAAGAAAGAAAAAAGAAAGAAAGAAAAAAGAAAGAAAGAAAAAGAATCTCGGTATGAATTCACGCGAGTTTATAATTTTGCTTTACGTTTTATTTTTTATCTTTGCACTTCCTGATTGGATAAATTAATCTGTATATCTACACACACACACACACACACACACACACATACACACACACACACACACACACAGCCTACTAACATTCCACTGTGCAGGAAGTAAGGGGAGAGATTTCATATGGACCGCTATGTATGTGTGTGTGTGTGTGCACATGTGTGTGTGTGTGTGTGTGTGTGTGTGTGATGGCTAGTGCCCCCAGGGCAGCCCCGGGCTGGTGGGCAGAAGGTTTTGGCAGTGACAGCTATGCTCTGTCCTCTCTCCGCCTGTCCAACAGAGTCCATAAGAGAGTTCACAGTTGGAAAACTTTCTTTCTATGTACACACCTCCTGGACGTGTGAGACACACACACACACACACACACTCACACACACTCACACACACGCGCGCTCATGCTGTTCACTGACCCTGAACAGCGAATCAGAGGCCGGCACTTAACCTCACGTCCCTCAGTCAAGGGTCCAACCTTTGAAGACAACAATGTCCACTCAGTGAAGAGAGAAGACAGAGGACGAGTGAAGCAGTATGTTCATGTCCACACGGATTTGATCGTGTGTGTGTGTGTGTGTGTGGGGGGGGGGGGGGCGTAATTCCCCCCCCCCCTCCCCCACACACACAAGTGTCCTACTACCTTATCAGTAGGACTCTCTAGAATTCTGTCTTCTGATTGGTCAGATGTGAATGGTTGAAACTACAATGGAAGGAGTCTCCAGTGCAAAGGTAAGACTGTGGAACATCACAAGTTGTTTTGTGGACTTTGTGTGTTTGGAGGAGAATTACACGTAACTAGAAACGGATAAAAAGCGTTGTGACTTTCTTTAACCGAAAAAAAAACATACAAACATGCAAAATGACATACAAATCTCTTTGATGTTGTGTTTACTGAAATATGCGGTGTGTGTGTGTGTGTACACACTGTTTTTCCACAATGTTTGTTACCGAATTGTCGAATATCGTAGAGTCTGTGTGTGTGTGTGTGTGTGTGTGTGTCATTGGGTGTGTGTGTGTGTGTGTGTGTGTGTGTGTGAAAGAGAATAAGCGTGAATAAGTGAACCAAGACGCGAGCTGCTGTGAAACATGTCGGATTATTGAAGAGGAGAAGAACGAGTGCAGAAAGCAGGAAGTGCCGTGCAAAGATTCCCGAACAAACCGAATTCCGAAAATAATCCCAACACACACAAACACACACACACACACATCATCATCATCACCATCATCATCATCACACACCTCTCCTCAAAACCTGATATCTTTCTTCCTCATCCTCCATCATCATCACCTTTAAATCATCCTCATTGGTCAGATCTTGTTGACTTGTTTTCTCGAGCATGCTTACGTTTACGTGATGCGTTATTATTACCATAGCAACGGCTTGTTGTTTAGGTACTGGTTAAGAAAAGGAAATAAATAAATAAATAAATAAATAAATAAGATGCACCGAAAGTCCACCATTAATAAAAATGCTATTTAATACTATATTAAATTATATATATATATGTATATATATATATATATATATATATATATATATATATATATATATATATAATCTGTAATATTAATTACTACTTCCATTATGACTACAAATATTCATTATATTTATACTAATAATACTACTACAAATCATATACTAATAAATATAATATAAATAAAATAATATAATAATAATATAACATATATATAATATAAAATAATATAGAATAAATGTACATCAGTATGAATAGTAACAATACTACAATTAAATAATAAAAATAAGGATAGCTAATATTATTCTATACTGGTGGGGCACGGTGGCTTAGTGGTTGAGTACGTTCGCCTCACACCGCCAGGGTCCGGGTTCGATTCCCGTCTCGGCCATGTGTGTGTGTGGAGTTTGTGCATGTTCTCTCCGTGCCTCAGGGGGTTTTTCTCCGGGTTCTCCGGTTTCCTCCCCGGTCCAAAAACATGCACGGTAGGTTGATTGGCACCTTGGAAAATTGTCCCTAGTGTATGAATGTGTGTGTGTGTGTGTGTGTGTGTGTGTGTGTGTGTGTGTGTCCTGCGATGGGTTGGTATTCCATCCAGGGTGTATCCTGCCTTAATGCCCATAGACGCCTGAGATAGACACAGACTCCCCGTGACCCGAGGGAAGATCGGATAAAGCGCTAGAAGATGAATGAATGAATGAATGAATATTATTCTATACTATTAATACTAGTATTATTACGAACTGCTACTGAGGCATGTTTTTACATTTTATTATCTTTCTTTTACGTTTTTTATTGTCTTCTAAGAAAACAGATACTAATACAAATAATGATAATTAGTACTATAGCGAAAATAAATGTTTATAAATACTATTAATAATAGCATTAATGTTTCTACCTACTAGCAGTCCTATGATTAATAATAATAATAATAATAATAATAATAATAATAAAATTAATTAATTAATTATTAATAAGTACTACTACTGCTATTTATTGTACTACTAATGCTATATAGTACTTATTAAACCTAATAGTGTTTTATATATATATATATATATATATATATATATATATATATATATATATATATATATATATATATACTATAAATAATACTACTACAAACAATGATAAAAACAATACTATTAAGAAGATTGATAGTATTAGTAATAATGCAGATGAATAATGTATTAGGATTAAACATTCGTGTTAATATGAATATTATTTTAATAAACACGGTGTATAGATTAGAGATTACACACGCGGGGGTGATGAAAGTGAAAGATGATCTCTGCAGCGGTATGAGTGTAACCAATGATGTGGAAAGCGAACACGGAGGGGAATGAAATAAAATAAACAGGAGTGTGTGTGTGTGTGTGTGTGTGTGTGTGTGTGTGTAACCATGGTCAGGTGTGTGATGTGTTGGCGTGATGTCATTCCTCAGAGGAGATGTTCGAGGTCGGGAGGCGAAACCTGATACTCGTGTTGCGGAGTATTGTGGGAACATTGTGGGGGAAAAGAACACACACACACACACACACACACACACACACAACACACACCGCGCGGTTAGATGGACGGTGTGTGTGTGTGTGTGTGTGTATGAAAGGAGAATGTGGACATACATCGCTAAAGAAGCAGATAATCTGCCGCACTTTCCTGTCTGCAGGAAACACAGATCTCAAATCCCGGGGAGAGAAGGAGAAAATACACGCTGTGTCTGGAGATGGAGGGATGGCTTGATGGATGGATGTACTGTATGAAGGGATGGCTAGATAAATAGATGGCTTGATGGATAGATGTATGGAGGGATGGAGGGATGGAGGTGGGCTGGATGGATGGATGGATGGATGGATCGATTAATAGATGGCCTGATGGATCGAAGAATGGATGAGTGGAGGAATGGATGTATTGATAGATGTAGAGATGAAGGGATGGAGGGACGGATGTAGAGATAATGGTTGGAGAAATGGATGGATGGATAAACAGATGGATGAACAGATGAATGGAGGGATGATGGATGAACAGATGCAGGGATGGATGGATGGATGGATGGAGGGATGCATGAACATATGAATGGATGGATGCAGGGATGATGGATGAACAGATGGAGAGATGGATGCAGGGATGGATGGATGTAGGGATGGATGAACAGATGGAGGGATAAATGAATGGATGCAGGCCTACACTGCCTCACACAGTGAACAACATAACATACTCACACACACACACACACACACACACACACACACACACACACACACACACACACACACACACACACACACACACACACACACACACACAAAATGTCCTGTCATGTATCTATTTATCAGTAATAAATAATAATAATAATAATAATAATAATAATAATAATAATAATAATAATAACTAATAATAATAATAATAATAATAATAATAACAATAATAATAATAACAATAATAACTAATAATAATAATAACAACAATAATAACATAATAATAATAATAATAATAATAATAATAACAATAATAACAACAACTATATAATATAATAATAATAATAATAATAATCAAATAATAATAACAATAATAATAATAATAATAATAATAATAGTAATAATAAGAATAATAATAACAACGTAATAATAATAATAATAATAATAATAATAATAATAATAATAATAATAATAATAATATAATAATGAATAATAATAATAATAATAATAATAATAATAATAACGATAATAACAATAATAATAATAATAATAACAATAATAATAATAATAATAATAATAATAATAACAACTAATAATAACAATAATAATAATACATAATATACAACAATAATAATAATAATAATAATAATATAATAACAATATAACAACTAATAACAATAATAATAATAATAATGTATCACATCATAATCATTGCGATCCAACCGAGAAACATTATGCAAATGAGGATCATGTGTCATGGTGTAATATACACAATGGGGTGAGTTTTATTTTTATTATTATTAATTATATTTTATTTTATTATTTTATTGTATTTATTTATTTATTATATTAATTATTAATTCATATTAATATGTCATAATTATTATTAATTAATGATAATAATTCTATATAATAATAACTCCTTATTAACCACACATTTGTATCTGTTCTAATTGTACATTAAATTATGTGTAGAATTAAATATGTAAACGTATGATTATTATTAGTGATTAAACATGAGGATAAAATATTCTCGTAAAGGTTTTAAAGTAACGACGGAGTTTTAAACGATGTTTAAACTTTTCTTTCCACACGGACGCTTTTAACTCCCGGATGTGTTGCATTATGGGGGATTTCGGTGTTCGATTTTTAATAGTTATTAATTTATTATTGGGGCACGGTGGTTTAGTGTTTATCACGTTCACCTCACACCGCCAGGGTCCGGGTTCGATTCCCGTCTCGGCCATGTGTGTGTGTGTGGAGTTTGTGCATGTTCTCCCCGTGTCTCAGGGGGTTTTTCTCCGGGTTCTCCGGTTTCCTCCCCCGGTCCAAAAACATGCACGGTAGGTTGATTGTCACCTTGGTTGATGAGTGTGTGTGTGTGTGTGTGTGTGTGTGTGTGTGATGGGTTGGCATTCCATCCAGGGTGTATCCTGCCTTAATGCCCATAGACGCCTGAGATAGACACAGACTCCCCGTGACCCGAGGGAAGATC
>JACRUU010000003.1:4479274-4481774 GCA_030449085.1 Kryptopterus vitreolus
AAAAAAAGCAAAAGAACAGAGAAATAAATGCTCTATTTGTGAACGACATACATGCTGGTAAAATGATAAAAAAAAAAGAAAAGAAAAGAACAGAAAAAGAAAAAGAAAATCTCTTTTCATGAACAACACACATGCTGGTAAAAAGAAAAAAAAAAGTGAAAAAAAGACAAAAAAAAGAACAAAAAAGAAATGCTCTATTTGTGAACAACATACATGGTGGTAGAAAGAAAAAAAAGAAAAGAGAAAAAAGAACAGAAAAAAGAGAAAAAAGAACAGAAAAACGAATGCTCTATTCGTGAACAACATACATGGTGGTATAAAAAAAAAAGTAAAAAAAAAAAAAAAGTTTTTTTTTCATTTCTTTTGCCAATGGAATATGTAAAATATTCCCGAAACTTTAAACCCTCCCGTCTTATTTTTTTGGCCTGTAGCGAATAAACAGCAGCTTTCCTTTCCTCCGCTCGCTGCACAGATACATCTCTGTCGCCAAAGTAAACAGTTACTCATTCTCAGTTGTCAGGATTGTGCGGGATCGCGTGCCATCTGTGCTACGAGGAGAAGAGATTGGCCGCGAATGGGCGGGAAAAAAAAAGGAAGAAGAAAAAGAAAAAAAAAAAAAGAAGAAAGAAAGAAAGAAAGAAGAAGCGTCGTCTCAGCCTCCAGCAAACTGTGCAGCAAAGTGGAACTTCTCTCCGAGTCGGAGGAGCCAAGTGTCCCAGAAAATTACACGTATTCCGAACGAGGTGATTAGCATGAGCAGGCATCGCCCAGGGGACTTGGCTGGCGACTTGTCGTTAAAAAAAAAAGAAGAAGAAAAAAGGATAAAAATGCGGCTGCGGAATGGCGAGCGGAATCCTGAGGTAAGGCTAATAACGACGGCATGGCCTTAATGTCGAGGCAGGAACGCCAAGGCGGGAACATTCGAGGCGAGACCGGCGGAGTAGCGGAAATGTCGAGGTGGAAACATCAAGGTGAGAACGGCGGCATGGCGGGAATGTCAAGGAGGGAACGGCGTCGAGGCGGGAACGTCGAGGTGGGAACGGCGGCATAGCGGAAACGTTGACGCGGGAACTCCGGCGTGGTGGGAACGTTGACATGGGAACGGCATCGAGGTGGGAACGTCAAAGCAGGAATGTCGAGGCGGGAACGTCTAGGTGGGAACGCTGGCAAGGTGGGAACATCTGCGAGGCGGGAACATTTAGGCGGGAACGTCGAAGCGGGAATGTCAAGGCAGGAACGGCGGCGAGGCGGGAACGCCGAAGACTAGAACGTTGGAGAGACGGGAACGTCGGCAAGACTGGAACGACGGCGAGGCGGGAACATTGAGGAAGAAACGTCGGAGAGATGGAAACGTCGGCGAAGCGGGAACGTCCGCGATACTGGAACGACGGTGAGGCGGGAACATTGAGGAAGGAACGTCGGAGAGATGGGAACGTCGGAGAGGCGGGAACGTCGGAGAGGCGGGAATGTCGGAAAGACGGGAACGTCGGAAAGACGGGAACGTCTGAGAGGTGGGAACATTGAGGAAGGAACGTCGGAGAGATGGGAACGTCGGAGAGGCGGGAAAGTCGGAGAGGCGGGAAAGTCGGAGAGGTGGGAACGTCGGAGAGATGGGAGAGATGGGAACGTCGGAGAGATGGGAACGTCGGAGAGGCGGGAACATTGAGGGGAACGTCGGAAGTCGGAGGCGGAGTCGGAAGGCGGGAAAGTCGGAGAGGCGGGAAAGTCGGAGAGGCGGGAAAGTCGGAGAGGCGGGAAAGTCGGAGAGGCGGGAAAGTCGGAGAGGCGGGAAAGTCGGCGAGGCGGGAACGTCGGAGAGGCGCGAACGTCGGAGAGGCGACGCGAGCAGTGAAATGACGAATATGATGTGCTGGGAGAAGGTGGAGATGATTTCTCTTCTCTCTGCACATTACGCAGGGCGGATCGAGTGCAGCTGATTACATTTGAAATGTATTATGGGACATCTGTCTAAATCTGCCATGATGTAATTATATAATTGAACATGTGGAGCTCTTTCCTGGAATAGCGTTACTGAACGGCTGGCACGGGAAACAACCCGGCTTCTGGAAATGGATGGAGGGGATGGAGGGATAGAAGGATGAGAGAGAGAGAGAGAGAGAGAGAGAGAGAGAGAGAGAGAGAGAGAGACAGAAAACGTTCCGGAAAACCATCAAAGCGGCTTTAAAAAGCGGTGTTAGAGGGATTTGGAATATTTGGGGAATATCAGGAGGCTATTTCTGGTTTTTAGGTCGTTTGTTAAACATTGATATTGGACAGAGTGTTAAAACACACACACACACACACACACACACACACACACACACACACACCACACACACACACACACATACACACATATACATACACACACATACTACACACACACATAAACAAAAACGCACACACACCACACACACAACACACACATACATACACACACACACATACACACACATATACATACACTTACACAACACACACACACACACTACATACACAC
>JACRUU010000003.1:4486774-4489274 GCA_030449085.1 Kryptopterus vitreolus
ATATTTGTGTTGTATCATATTTTGTTGTTTTGTATCATATTTGTTGTATAATATCTTTTGTATCATATGTTTGTGTTGTATTTGTGTTGTATCATATTTGTGTTGTATCATATTTGTGTTGTATCATATTGGTTGTATATTTGTGTTGTCATATTTGTGTTGTTTTGTATCATATTTGTGTTGTATCATATTTGTGTTGTTTTGTATCATATTTGTGTTGTATCATATTTGTGTTGTTTTGTATCATATTTGTGTTGTATTGTCATATTTGTGTTGTTGTATCATATTTGTGTTGTATCATATTTGTGTTGTTTTGTATCATATTTGTGTTGTATCATATTTGTGTTGTTTTGTATCATATTTGTGTTGTATCATATTTGTGTTGTTTTGTATCATATTTGTGTTGTATCATATTTGTGTTGTGTTTGTATCATATTTGTGTTGTATCATATTTGTGTTGTATCATATCTTGTTGTATCATATTTGTGTTGTATCATATTTGTGTTGTTTTGTATCATATTTGTGTTGTATCATATTTGTGTTGTATCATATTTGTGTTGTATCATATTTGTTTGTATCATATCTGTGTTGTATCATATTTGTTTGTCATATTTGTTGTATCATATGTTGTTGTATCATATTTGTGTTGTATCATATTTGTGTTGTTTTGTATCATATTTGTGTTGTATCATATTTGTGTTGTTTTGTATCATATTTGTGTTGTATCATATTTGTTGTTTTGTATCATATTTGTGTTGTATCATATTTGTGTTGTATCATATTGGGTTGTTTTGTATCATATTTGTGTTGTATTGTCATGTGTTGATAATATTTGTGTTGTATCATATTTGTGTTGTCATCATATTTGTGTTGTATCATATTTGTGTTGTATCATATTTGTGTTGTATCATATTTGTGTTGTCTGTGTTGTTTTGTATCATATTTGTGTTGTATCATATTTGTGTTGTATATATTTGTTGTTGTATCATATTTTGTATCATATCTGTTGTATCATATTTGTTTGTATCATATCTGTTGTATCATATTTGTGTTTTGTATCATATTTGTGTTGTATCATATTTGTGTTGTAGTGTCATATTTGTGTTGTGTTTGTATCATATTTGTGTTGTATCATATTTGTGTTGTTTTGTATCATATTTGTGTTGTATCATATTTGTGTTGTATTTGTGTTGTCTACATATTTGTGTTGTATTGTATCATATTTGTGTTGTATCATTGTGTTGTATCATATTTGTGTTGTATTGTATCATATTTGTGTTGTATCATATTTGTGTTGTTTTGTATCATATTTGTGTTGTATCATATTTGTGTTGTTTTGTATCATATTTGTGTTGTATCATATTTGTTTGTGTTGATCATATTTGTGTTGTTTTGTATCATATTTGTGTTGTATCATATTTGTGTTGTTTTGTATCATATTTGTGTTGTATCATATTTGTGTTGTTTTGTATCATATTTGTGTTGTATCATATTTGTGTTGTTTTGTATCATATTTGTGTTGTAACATATTTGTGTTGTATCATATTTGTGTTGTTTTGTATCATATTTGTGTTGTATTGTCTCATATTTGTTGTTGTATCATATTTGTGTTGTATCATATTTGTGTTGTATCATATTTGTGTTGTATCATATTTGTGTTGTTTTGTATCATATTTGTGTTGTATCATATTTGTGTTGTATCATATTTGTGTTGTATTTGTGTTGTATCATATTTGTGTTGTATCATATTTTGTTGTTGTATCATATTTGTGTTGTATCATATTTGTGTTGTTTTGTATCATATTTGTGTTGTATCATATTTGTGTTGTTTTGTATCATATTTGTGTTGTATCATATTTGTGTTGTATCATATTTTTTGTATCATATTTGTGTTGTATCATATTTGTGTTGTATATCTGTATCATATTTGTGTTGTATCATATTTGTGTTGTATCATATTTGTGTTGTATCATATTTGTGTTGTATCATATCTGCGTTGTATCATATTTGTTTGTATCATATCTGTTGTATCATATTTGTGTTGTATCATATTTGTGTTGTATCATATTTGTGTTGTTTTGTATCATATTTGTGTTGTATCATATCTGTGTTGTATCATATTTGTTTTGTATCATTTGTGTTGTATCATATTTGTGTTGTATCATATTTGTGTATCATATTTTTTGTATCATATTTGTGTTGTATCATATCTGTGTTGTTTTGTATCATATTTGTGTTGTATCATATTTTTGTATCATATTTGTGTTGTATCATATTTGTGTTGTATCATATTTGTGTTGTATCATATTTGTGTTGTTTTGTATCATATTTGTGTTGTATCATATTTGTGTTGTTTTGTATCATATTTGTGTTGTATCATATTTGTGTTGTTTTGTATCATATTTGTGTTGTATATTTGTGTTGTATCATATTTGTGTTGTTTTGTATCATATTGTGATCATATATAAACATTGTACACTTTGTTGTTTAGTAAATAAAT
>JACRUU010000003.1:4499274-4506774 GCA_030449085.1 Kryptopterus vitreolus
GTGTTTGACTAATAATGCAGTGTTTGATAGTGCAGTGTTTGAGTTATAGTGCAGTGTTTGACTAATAATGCAGTGTTTGAGTTATAGTGCAGTGTTTGAGTTATAGTGCAGTGTTTGACTAATAGTGCAGTGTTTGACTAATAGTGCAGTGTTTGATAAAGTGCAGTGTTTGAGTTATAGTGCAGTGTTTGACTATAATGCAGTGTTTGAGTTAGTGCAGTGTTTGAGTTATATTCCAGTGTTTGACTAATAATGCAGTGTTTGAGTTAAAGTGCAGTGTTTGAGTTATAGTGTCTGTGCTGCAGCAGGACTCTGGACTCTGTTCTGTATTTGAGATGCTTTACAGTAAAAAAAAAATAAAGCCCACAAGGAAACATACAATTGTGCAAAACAAAAAGGGCGATTACACAAACAGTGTAAATAATATCTCCTGGATACGAGACAGCGTCGAGCCGAGAACGAGCCGGATGTCCTTTCTCATTAGGAGATGGGTGAATGCTGATCCAGCGGCTCAGCCGCTCCCTCGGGGGCCTGTTTTGGTCCTGGGAGTGTGATTTCATGCCCGCAGACGCGCCGTCCCAGGAGGCATTTTGTCCCATTTTAAGAACAAACGCGTCTCCTTATTCCGTTTTTGAATTAAAGGTTGAGCTGTTTTTATCTCAACATACCCCTGAGATACACAGGACTTTCACACAGGACTATTTTGTTTATCGCACCAAAACAATGCACTTTTTCTCCTTTTCTTTCTTTCTTTCTTTCTTTCTTCCTTTCTTTTTTTTGGTGTTTTTCTCGTTGTGAGTAACGCCGTCAGAGACGCCAAAATCTGACGGAGTATGAGATATTGGATTAGACAGAGCTGGCACAAAGGGCTCGAACTCCAACTGCTCTTTTGTGTCCCCGATACACCAGGCAGCAGTGTGTGTGTGGTGTGTGTGTGTGTGTGTGTGTGTGTGTGTGTGTGAACATCACTCCTCCATTTTCAAAAACACAAATCAGAAGGAGCATGTGCTGGAGTGCGGCGGATGAGAGCGAGCGAGGTCGAGCGCCGCAGCAGTTCGGGGGTTTTTAATCGACTCGCTTCCTTTTCAGCTCCAAACCGCAGCTGCGACGCCGGGACTCGATCCCGCTCCCCAACACCGCCTCTTACCCACAATGCCCTGCTACTACGCCTCTGATCTGACATGCTGGAGTCTACACACACACACACACACACACACATAACACACAAAATTTGAAACACACACACACACACACACACACACACACACACACACACATACACACACATGCGCGCACACACACACCAAACGCTCTCGGTTTGATGGCAAAGAGGGAAAATGGTAGAGCAATCAGGTGAAGGAGAAATACCAATCACATAATAATCCATTACAGCAGAGAGAGAGAGAAAGAGAGAGAGAAGAGAGAGAGAGAATGAGAGAGAGAGAGAGAGCAAGAGAGAGAGAGAGAGCAGAGAGAGAGAGAGAGAGAGAGAGAGAGAGAGAGAGAGAGCAAGAGAGAGAGAGAGCAAGAGAGAGAGAGATAGGGAGATGAAGTGAGAAAAAGAGAGAGAGAGAGCACTTTAGGAAGTTGTAAAGGATTGACAGATGGAATGATTAATAGATGGATAGATGAGCAGATATGTGGATATAGCATATAGATGGATAGATAATGGTAAATAAATGGGTGAATGTTTGCATGAGTGTTTGGGTTGTGATGGATGATGATGGATGGTGGATGGATGGATGGATGATGATGGATGGATGGATAGATAGATAGATAGATAGATAGATAGATAGATAGATAGATAGATAGATAGAGATAGATAGATAGATAGATAGATAGATAGATAGATAGATAGATAGATAGATAGATAGATAGATAGATAGAAAGATAGATAGATAGAAGATAGAATAGATAGATAGATAGATAGATAGATAGATAGATAGATAGATAGATAGATAGATAGATAGATAGATAGATAGATAGATAGATAGATAGATAGATAGATAGGTAGGTAGGTAGGTAGGTAGATAGATAGATAGATAGATAGATAGATAGATAGGTAAATAGATAGATAGAGATAGATAGATAGATAGATAGATAGATAGATAGATAGATAGATAGATAGATAGATAGATAGATAGATAGATAGGTAAATAGATAGATAGATAGATAGATAGATAGATAGATAGATACTTCTTCTAAAATTCTCATAAATATTGTACATGATAAGGTAAAAGTGTATTCCTCACCTACATTAAACTGTGTGTGTGTGTGTGTGTGTGTGTGTGTGTGTGTGTGTGTGTGTGTGTGTGTGTGTCCTCTAACTCTGCCACAGGCACATATGTGCACTCTTTCAGACGGCCAATTATCACAAATGAGGCAACAATTAAATAATTAGTTAAACTCCTCTGTTAGAAGCTTTAATGGCAATCAAGGCAGAAAAGCCGGAGTAATAATTAAAACTAAACACCCGAGCGCAGCGGTTTACAGGATCTCACACACACACACACACACACACACACACACACACACACACACACACACACACACACACACACACACACCTTCTCTCTCTGTGGGTGTTCTGTTTTCAAACCCTCTAATAGTTTGGAGGAAAAGAATAAAGTTTAACCTGATTATATTCTGCCTAAGGAGACAAAGCCACGCCCACTGTTCAGTGATTGACTGTTAACAGGCCACACCCACTTCACTCTGAGTGACAGACAAGCAGGCCACACCCACTTCATACTGAGTGACAGATAACCAAGCCACACCCACTTCACTCTAAATGACAGATATGAAAGCCACACCCACTTCATACTGAGTGACAGATAAACAAGCCACACCCACTTCATACTGAGTGACAGATAAACAAGCCACACCCACTTCACTCTAAGTGACAGATAAGAAAGCCACACCCACTTCACTCAGAGTGACAGACAAGCAGGCCACACCCACTACACGCAGAGTGACAGATAAGAAAGCCACACCCACTTCACTCTAAATGACAGATAAGAAAGCCACACCCACTTCACTCTAAATGACAGATAAGAAAGCCACACCCACTTCATACTGAGTGACAGATAAACAAGCCATGTGTCTTTTATTAACTGATAAATTACCAGGCCACACCCACTTTATTATGACTGACAGCCATGCTGGCCACAACTACTTACATGTGACTGGCAGGCGAATAAGCCACACCTACTTTATTTTGATTGACATTTAAACAGGCCACACCCACTTTTACATTTGTGTTAAATCAGGGTCAAAATACATTGTTAATTTGCTGAGTGTGTGTGGAGTGAGTGCATTTTACAGATAAGTGTGACTATTAACACTAAATGTGTGTGTATGTGTGTGTGTGTGTGTGTGTGTGTGTGTGTGTGTGTGTGTGTGTGTGTGTGTGTGTGTGTGTGTGTGTGTTGCTTTTTCAAGCATCTCTTTGGCTCAAGGTTTTTCGCACTTGGGTGTAAATTGGAGCTGAGTGTGTAGGAGATAAAACATGTCAGGGCAAGAACAACACTGTTCACACACACACACACACACACACACACACACACACACACACACACACACACACACACACAGACACTGAGTAAGAGCCCGACACAGAATGTAAGCAACAGATTAGATCTGTCGTTCTGAGTTTCCGCACCAGACTTCAAAATAAAACACACTCGGCCAATCCAGTCCAGCTGTTAACACTCACTTGCGCCCCCTAAAGGCTGCCATTATTCTGATATAACACACAGTATGAGATAAAAAACAATAATAATAAATAAAAACGCTCAGACGATGCTCAGGATGTGGATTTAAACTTCATTCATTCATTCATTCATTCATCTTCTAGCGCTTTATCCGATCTTCCCTCGGGTCACGGGGAGTCTGTGTCTATCTCAGGCGTCTATGGGCATTAATGCAGGATACACCCTGGATGGAATGCCAACACATCACACACACACACACACACACACACACACACACACACACACACACACACACACACACACACACACACACACTCACACACACATTCACTAGGGACAATTTTCCAAGGTGCCAATCAAACCTACCGTGCATGTTTTTTTGGACCGGGGGGGGGAGGAAACCGGAGAAGCCGGAGAAAAACCCCCTGAGACACGGGGAGAACATGCACAAACTCCACACACACATGGCCGAGACAGGAATCGAACCCGGACCCTGGCGGTGTGAGGCGAACCTGATAACCACTAAACCACCGTGTCACTGGATTTAAACTTGTTTATATTTATTTATATGTTGTTGTTTTTACCTGAGAATACTGGTCTAATATCGCTCCACTGGTCTAATACTGCTCCACTGGTCTAATACTGATCCACTGGTCTAATACTGTCTAATACTGCTCCACTGGTCTAATACTGCTCCACTGGTCTAATACTGATCCACTGGTCTAATACTGATCCACTGTCTAATACCTCTCCACTGGTCTAATACTGCTCCTCCACTGGTCTAATACTGCTCCACTGGTCTAATACTGCTCCACTGGTCTAATACCTGCTCCACTGGTCTAATACTGATCCACTCCACTGGTCTAATACTGATCCACTGGTCTAATACTAATACTGCTCCTAATACTGGTCTAATACTGATCCACTACTGTCTAATACTGCTCCACTAGTCTAATACTGTCTAATACTCCACTGGTCTAATACCTCTCCACTGGTCTACTACTGCTCTACTGGTCTAATACTGTTCTAGTAGTCTAATACTGCTCCACTGGTCTAATACTGCTCCACTGGTCTAATACCTCTCCACTGGTCTGATGCTGCTCCACTGGTCTAATACTGCTCCACTGGTCTAATACTGATCCACTGGTCTAATACTGCTCCACTGGTCTAATACCTGCTCCACTGGTCTAATACTGCTCCACTAGTCTAATACTGCTCCACTAGTCTAATACCGCTCCACTGGTCTAATACTGCTCCACTACTGGTCTAATACTGCTCCACTGGTCTAACCTCTCCACTGGTCTAATACTGATCCTAATACTGTTCCACTGGTCTAATACTGATCCACTGGTCTAATATCGCTCCACTGGTCTAACTGGTCTAATACTGCTCCACTAGTCTAAGACTGCTCCACTGGTCTAATACTACTCCACTAGTCTAATACTGCTCCACTAGTCTAATACTCCACTGGTCTAATCTCCACTGGTCTAATACTGGTCTAATACTGATCCACTGATCTAATACGGATCCACTAGTCTAATACTGCTCCACTGGTCTAATACTGATCCACTGGTCTAATACTGATCCACTGGTCTAATACTGCTCCACTGGTCTAATACTGCTCCACTAGTCTAATACTGCTCCACTGGTCTAATACTCCACTGGTCTAACTCTCCACTGCTCCACTAGTCTAATACTGATCCACTTGTCTAATACTGATCCACTGGTCTAATACCTCTCCACTGGTCTACTACTGCTCTACTGGTCTAATACTGTTCTAGTAGTCTAATACTGATCCACTAGTATAATACCACTCCACTAGTCTAATACTGCTCCAATGGTCTAACACTGCTAAACTGGTCTAATACTGCTCCATTGGTCTAATACTGCTCCACTAGTCTAATACTGCTCCACTAGTCTAATACTGATCCACTCCACTGACTAGTCTAATACTGATCCACTGCTCCACTAGTCTAATACTGCTCCACTGGTCTAATACTGATCCACTGGTCTAATACTGATCCACTAGTCTAATACTGCTCCACTGGTCTAATACTGATCCACTGGTCTAATACTGCTCCACTAGTCTAATACTGTCTAATACTCCACTGGTCTAATACTGATCCACTGGTCTAATTACTGCTCCTAACTAGTCTAATACTGCTCCTAACTGGTCTAATACTGATCTAATACCTGCTCCACTGGTCTAATACTACTGCTCCACTGGTCTAATACTGCTCCACTCTATCATTTGTTGACTCATTTATTGACACATGTACTGACTCATTTAGTGACTTATTTGCTGAGTGACTTTAAAATTACTTATTAAATTACTGTCAATTTTCTGACTCATTTATTGACAGATTTACTGAATCATTTACTTTCTAAATAACTTAATGTGTTAAAGAAAATCAGGAAAAAAACACAAACAAACAGAAAAATGAATATACAGATAAATAAATAGACAGAATGTTTAATGAATGAATGAATAATAATAATAATAATAATAATAATAATAATAATAATAATAATAATAATAATAATAATAATAATAATAATAAAGATAAATAAATAAATAAATAAGATTATTTATAATCATTACTTGCAGTGAACATTTGTGTTGTGTGGTGAGGTTTTTGAGAGGCGTAGCAGTGTGTGTTAGAGTGTGTGTTTGTGTGTTAGAGTGTGTTGAGTGTGTGTGTGTGTTAGAGTGTGTGTGTGTTGTGTGTGTTAGAGTGTGTGATGTGGTGATGTGTGTGTGGTGTAGTGGTGTGTGATGTGTGTGTGTGTGTGTGTGTGTGTGTGTGTATGTAGGGTTTGTGTGTGAGAGTGTGTGATGGTGGTGTGTGTGGTGTAGAGTGTGTAGAGTGTTGTGTGTGATTGGTGTGTGTGTGGTGTGTGTGTTAGAGTGTGTGATGGTGTGTATGTGGTTGTGTGTGTGTGTGTGTGATGTGGGTGTGTGTGTGTGATGGGGTGTGTGTGTTAGTGTGTGAGTGTGTGTTAAAGTGTGTGTGTGTGTGTGTGAGTGTGTGTGTGTGTGTTAGTGTGTGTTAGCGTGATGTGTGTGAAAGTGTGTGTGTGTGTTAGTTGTGTTCCTGGGGCTTGTGTGCGTGATGGTGTGTGTGTGTGTTCGAGTGTGGGTGTGTGTGTGTGTGTGTGCGGGAGTGTGTTGTGGTGCGTGTGGGTGTGTTAGAGTGTGTGTATGTGGTGTGTGTGTGTGTGTTAGATCGGGCGTGGTGTGTGTGTGTGATGGGGTGTTGTGTGTGCTCTAGAGTTGGGTGTGTGGTTCTTGGGTGTGTGTGTTGGTGTGTGTGGATGCGTGTGTTAGAGTGTGTGGTGTGTGTTGAGGTGTGATGGGATGGTGTGTGTGTGTTAGAGTGTGTGATGGGGTGTGTGTGTGTTTAAAGTGTGTTGTGTGTGATGGTGTGTTTGTGTGTGAGTGTGTGATGTGTGTGTGTGTGTGTGTGTGTGTTGAGTGTGGTGATGTGGGTTGTGTGTGTGTGTGTGTGTGTGAGTGTGTGTGTGATGTGTGATGTGTGTGTGTGTGTTCGTGTTTGTGAAGTGTGTGGTGTGTGTGATGTGTGTGTGTTAGTGTGTGATGTGGTGTGTTGTGTGTCCGTGTGTGGTGTGTGTGTTAGAGTGTGTGATGGTGTGTGCGAGGCGTTGTGTGTGTTGTGTGTTTAGAGTGTGTGATGGAGTGTGTGTGTTAGAGTGTGTGATGGGTGTGTGTGTTAGAGTGTGTGATGGTGTGTGTGTGTGTTGTGTGTGCGTGAGTGTGTATGGGATG
>JACRUU010000003.1:4514274-4516774 GCA_030449085.1 Kryptopterus vitreolus
ATATTGGGGATATTGGGGATATTGGGGAATAATGGGGATATTGGGGAATATTGGGGATATTGGGGATATTGGGGAATATTGGGGAATTTGGGGAATAATGGAGGATATTGTGGATATTGGGAATATTGGAGGATATTGGGGATATTAGGGAATATTTGGGATATTGGGGAATATGGGGGATATTGGGAATATTGGAGGATATTGGGGATATTGGGGAATATTGGGGAATATTGGGGATATTGGGGAATATTGGATTGGGGATATTGTGGATATTGGGGAATATTGGGGATATTGGGGATATTGGGGAATATTGGGGAATATTGGGGAATATTGGGGATATTGGGGATATTGGGATATTGGGAATATTGGGAATATTGGGGATATTGGGGATATTGGGGATATTGGGGATATTGGGGATATTGGGGAATATTGGGGATAATATTGGGGAATATTGGGGATATTGGGGATATATTGGGGATATTGGGGATATTGGGGATATTGGGGATATTGGGGATATTGGGGATATTGGGGATATTGGGGATATTGGGGATATTGGGGATATTGGGGATATTGGGGATATTGGGGATATTGGGGATATTGGGGATATTGGGGAAGTTGGGGAATATTGGAGGATATTGGATATTGGGAATATTGGGGATATTGGGGATATTGGGGAATATTGGGAATATTGGGGAATTGGGGGATATTGGGGAATATTGGGAATATTGGGAATATTGGGGATATTGGGGATATTGGGGATATTGGGGAATATTGGGGAATATTGGGAATATTGGGAATATTGTGGATATTGGAGGATATTGTGGATATTTGGGAATATTGGGGATATTGATATTGGGGATATTGGGGAATATTGGGGATATTGGGGATATTGGGAATATTGTGGATATTGGAGGATATTGTGGATATGGGATTGGGGATATTGGGGATATTGGGGATATTGGGGATATTGGGGATATTGGGGATATTGGGGATATTGGGGAATATTGGGGATATTGGGGATATTGGGGAATATTGGGGAATATTGGGGATATTGGGGATATTGGGGATATTGGGGATATTGGGGATATTGGGGATATTGGGGAATTGGGGAATATTGGATATTGGGAATATTGTGGATATTGGAGGATATTGTGGATATTTGGGAATATTGGGGAATATTGGTGAATATTGGGGAATATTGGGAATATTGGGAATATTGATTGGAATATTGGAGGATATTGGGGATATTGGGATATTGGGGATATTGGGGAATATTGGGGAATATTGGGGGATATTGTGGATATTGGGGAATATTGGGGAATATTGGGAATATTGGGGAATATTGGGGAATATTGGGGATATTGGGGATATTGGGGATATTGGGGATATTGGGGATATTGGGGATATTGGGGATATTGTGGATATTGGGGATATTGGGGATATGGGGAATATTGGAGGATATTGGGGATATTGGAAATATTGGAGGATATTGGGGATATTGGGGAATATTGGGGAATATTGTGGATATTGGGGAATATTGGGGAATATTGATATTGGGGATATTGGGGAATATTGGGGAATATTGTGGATATTGGGGAATATTGGGGATTGGGGATATTGTGTATATTGGGGATATTGGGGATATTGGGGATATTGGGGATATTGGGGATATTGGGGATATTGGGGATATTGGGGATATTGGGGATATTGGGGATATTGGGGATATTGGGGATATTGGGGATATTGGGGAATATTGGGGAATATTGGGGATATTGGGGATATTGTGGATATTGGGGGAATATTGGGGAATATTGGGGATATTGGGGAATATTGGGGAATATTGGGGGGAATATTGGGGAATATTGGGGAATATTGGGATAGTGGGGAATTGGGGATATTGGGGAATATTAGAGGATATTGTGGATATTAGGATGGGATATTGGGGATATTGGGGATATTGGGGAATATTGGGGAATATTGTGGAGACAATATCCTTCTGATAAAAACGTCTGGTAAACGTCTCCTCACACGTCCCTGTGAGTGAAGTCCCGCCCCGGAACACCATCAATCAGAAGGAGAGAAAGAATAAAAGCATCTCTTCTGTAATAAACTGCATCTCCATCCTTCCGTCCAATCAGGACAGAGGATCCAACAGCGCTGTGGCGTCCGGCGTCATAAAGCCCAATGAAATCGCTCTAATTAATAACTAATAACGGACATAACGAGTGTTTAACGAGATTCCTTTTATTTGCCCCGTTTGTGTCGTAGCGTCTCCTGCCATAAAGCAGCGTTTATTAAAGCCGCTTCACGCCGCGTCACCGCCGGGCCGCTTTAACTCCGACCTCGTCACCATTTAATCACAACAATCCCACAATCAGTAAACAATCCCGCTGTGCATCGACAACAACAACAACAACAACAAACAATCCGGGGCTATAAATCAATCATCGTTTGTGTGATGTCCCTTCTTTGATTGACCTGCAGTTCTCACACACACACA
>JACRUU010000003.1:4524274-4548819 GCA_030449085.1 Kryptopterus vitreolus
AACTCCGCTCTAAACTCCGCTATAAACTCCGCTATAAACTCCTCTATAAACTCCGCTATAAACTCCGCTCTAAACTCCTCTATAAACTCTGCTCTAAACTCCGCTCTAAACTCCACTCTAAACTCCGCTATAAACTCCGCTATAAACTCCGCTCTAAACTCCTCTATGAACTCCGCTCTAAACTCCGCTCTAAACTCCGCTATAAACTCCGCTATAAACTCCGCTATAAACTCCTCTACTCCGCTCTAAACTCCGCTATAAACTCCTCTATAAACTCTGCTCTAAACTCCGCTCTAAACTCCTCTTTAAACTCTATAAACTCCGCTATAAACTCCGCTATAAACTCCGCTCTAAACTCCTCTATAAACTCCGCTCTAAACTCCGCTCTAAACTCCGCTCTAAACTCCTCTTTAAACTCCTCTATAAACTCCGCTATAAACTCCTCTATAAACTCTGCTCTAAACTCCGCTCTAAACTCCCTCTTTAAACTCCTCTATAAACTCCGCTATAAACTCCGCTATAAACTCCGCTATAAACTCCTCTATAAACTCCGCTATAAACTCCGCTCTAAACTCCGCTCTAAACTCCTCTTTAAACTCCTCACTCTAAACTCCGCTATAAACTCCGCTATAAACTCCACTATAAACTCCGCTCTAAACTCCGCTAAACTCCGCTCTAAACTCCGCTATAAACTCCGCTATAAACTCCGCTATAAACTCCGCTCTAAACTCCGCTATAAACTCCGCTATAAACTCTAAACTCCGCTATAAACTCCGCTAAACTCCGCTCTAAACTCCGCTATAAACTCCTCTATAAACTCCTCTACTCCGCTCTAAACTCCGCTATAAACTCTATAACTCTACTCCGCTCTAAACTCCGCTATAAACTCCGCCATAAACTCCTCTATAAACTCCGCTCTAAACCCCGCTCTATAAACTCCGCTATAAACTCCCTCGTAAACTCCTCTATAAACTCCTAAACTCCACTCTAAACTAAAATCCGCTATAAACTCCGCTATAAACTCCGCTATAAACTCCGCTCTAAACTCCGCTCTAAACTCCTCTATAAACTCCGCTAAAACTCCTCTAAACTCCGCTATAAACTCCGCTATAAACTCCGCTCTATAAACTCCGCCATAAACTCCTCTATAAACTCCGCTCTAAACTCCGCTCTAAACTCCTCTTTAAACTCCTCTATAAACTCCGCTATAAACTCCTCTATAAACTCCGCTCTAAACTCCGCTCTAAACTCCGCTATAAACTCTCGCTATAAACTCCGCTATAAACTCCGCTCTACCCTCTAAACTCCTCTATAAACTCCGCTATAAACTCCTCTATAAACTCCTCTATAAACTCCGCTATAAACTCCTCTATAAACTCTGCTCTAAACTCCGCTCTAAACTCCTCTTTAAACTCCTCTATAAACTCCGCTATAAACTCCTCTATAAACTCTGCTCTAAACTCCGCTCTAAACTCCTCTTTAAACTCCTCTATAAACTCCGCTATAAACTCCTCTATAAACTCCGCTCTAAACTCCGCTATAAACTCGCTCTATAAACTCCGCTACTCTAAACTCCGCTATAAACTCCGCTATAAACTCCTCTATAAACTCCGCTCTAAACTCCGCTCTAAACTCCGCTATAAACTCTATAAACTCCGCTATAAACTCCGCTATAAACTCCGCTATAAACTCCTCTATAAACTCCGCTCTAAACTCTAAACCTCGCTCTAAACTCCGCTATAAACTCCGCTACTAAACTCGCTCTAAACTCCGCTCTATAAACTCCGCTATAAACTCTGCTATAAACTCCGCTCATAAACTCCTCTATAAACTCCGCTCTAAACCTCCGCTCTAAACTCCGCTATAAACTCCTCTATAAACTCTATAAACTCCGCTATAAACTCCGCTATAAACTCCTCTATAAACTCCTCTATAAACTCCTCTATAAACTCCGCTCTAAACTCCGCTAAACTCCACTCTAAACTCCGCTATAAACTCCGCTATAAACTCCGCCTAAACTCCTCTATAAACTCCGCTCTAAACTCCGCTATAAACTCCGCTATAAACTCCGCTATAAACTCCGCTATAAACTCCTCTATAAACTCTGCTCTAAACTAAACTGCTATAAACTCCGCTCTAAACTCCGCTCTAAACTCCTCTATAAACTCCGCTATAAACTCCGCTATAAACTCCTCTATAAACTCTATAAACTGCTATAAACTCCGCCTGCTATAAACTCCGCTCTAAACTCCGCTCTAAACTCCTCTATAAACTCCGCTATAAACTCCGCTATAAACTCCGCTATAAACTCCGCTCTAAACTCCGCTCTAAACTCCGTCCGCTTATAAACTCCGCTCTAAACTCCGCTCTAAACTCTGCTCTATAAACTCCGCTCTAAACTCCGCTCTAAACTCCGCTCTAAACTCCGCTCTAAACTCCGCTCTAAACTCCGCTCTAAACCCCGCTCTAAACTCCGCTCTAAACTCCTCTATAAACTCCTCCGCTATAAACTCCTCTATAAACTACTCTATAAACTCCGCTATAAACTCCGCTCTAAACTCCGCTCTAAACTCCTCTATAAACTCCGCTCTAAACCCCGCTCTAAACTCCGCTATAAACTCCTCTATAAACTCCTCTATAAACTCCGCTATAAACTCCGCTAAACTCCGCTCTAAACTCCGCTATAAACTCTAAACTCCGCTATAAACTCCGCTCCTCCGCTATAAACTCCGCTCTAAACTCCGCTAAACTCCGCTCTAAACTCCGCTATAAACTCCGCTATAAACTCCTAAAGCTATAAACTCCGCTCTAAACTCCGCTCTATAAACTCCGTAAACTCCTCTATAAACTCCGCTATAAACTCCTCCGCTATAAACTCCGCTATAAACTCCGCTATAAACTCGCTATAAACTCTGCTATAAACTCCGCCTAAACTCCTCTAAACTCCGCTCTAAACTCCTCTCCGCTATAAACTCCGCTCTAAACTCCGCTATAAACTCCTCTATAAACTCCGCTATAAACTCCGCTATATAAACTCCGCTATAAACTCCGCTCTAAACTCCTCTATAAACTCCGCTCTAAACCTCCGCTCTAAACTCCGCTATAAACTCCTCTATAAACTACGCTATAAACTCCGCTATAAACTCCGCCATAAACTCCGCTATAAACTCCGCTCTAAACTCCGCTCTAAACTCCGCTCTAAACTCCTCTTTAAACTCCTCTATAAACTCCGCTATAAACTCCTCTATAAACTCTGCTCTAAACTCCGCTCTAAACTCCTCTTTAAACTCCTCTATAAACTCCGCTATAAACTCCTCTATAAACTCCGCTAAACTCCGCTATAAACTCCGCTCTAAACTCCTCTATAAACTCCGAAACTCTTAAACTCTAAACTCCGCTATAAACTCCGCTATAAACTCCTAAACTCCGCTATAAACTCCGCTCTAAACTCCGCTCTAAACTCCACTCTAAACTCCGCTATAAACTCCGCTATAAACTCCACTATAAACTCCGCTCTAAACTCCGCTAAACTCCACTCTAAACTCCGCTATAAACTCCGCTATAAACTCCTCTATAAACTCTGCTCTAAACTCCGCTCTAAACTCCTCTCCGCTATAAACTCCTCTATAAACTCCGCTCTAAACTCCGCTATAAACTCCGCTACTCCGCTCTAAACTCCGCTCTAAACTCCGCTATAAACTCCGCTACTCTAAACTCCGCTATAAACTCCGCTATAAACTCCGCTCTAAACTCCGCTATAAACTCCTCCGCTATAAACTCTATAAACTCTATAAACTCCGCTATAAACTCCGCCATAAACTCCTCTATAAACTCCGCTCTAAACTCCGCTCTAAACTCCGCTACTAAACTCTAAACTCCGCTATAAACTCCGCTATAAACTCCGCTAAATAAACTATAAACTCCGCTCTAAACTCCGCTATAAACTCTCCGCTCTATAAACTCCGCTCTAAACTCTATAAACTCCGCTATAAACTCCGCTCTAAACTCCGCTCTAAACTCCTCTTTAAACTCCTCTATAAACTCCGCTCTAAACTCCGCTCTAAACTCCGCTATAAACTCCGCTATAAACTCCGCTATAAACTCCGCTATAAACTCCGCTCTAAACTCCGCTATAAACTCCGCTCTAAACTTCGCTCTAAACTCCGCTATAAACTCCGCTATAAACTCCTCTAAACTCTAAACTCCTCTATAAACTCCGCTCTAAACTCCGCTCTAAACTCCGCTATAAACTCCGCTATAAACTCCGCTCTAAACTCCGCTCTAAACTAAACCGCTATAAACTCCGCTATAAACTCCGCTCTATAAACTCCTCTATAAACTCCGCTATAAACTCCGCTCTAAACTCCGCTCTAAACTAAACTCCGCTCTAAACTCCGCTCTAAACTCCTCTTTAAACTCCTCTATAAACTCCGCTCTAAACTCCGCTAAACTCCACTCTAAACTCCGCTATAAACTCCGCTATAAACTCTATAAACTCCTCTACTCCGCTATAAACTCCGCTATAAACTCCGCTCTAAACTCCGCTAAACTCCGCTCTAAACTCCGCTATAAACTCCGCTATAAACTCTGCTCGCTATAAACTCCTCTATAAACTCTATAAACTCCTCTATAAACTCCTCTAAACTCCTCCGCTATAAACTCCGCTCTAAACTCCGCTAAACTCCTAAACTCTAAACTCCGCTATAAACTCTATAAACTCTATAAACTCCGCTCTAAACTCCGCTATAAACTCCTCTATAAACTCCGCTATAAACTCCTCTATAAACTCTGCTCTAAACTCCGCTCTAAACTCCTCTTTAAACTCCTCTATAAACTCCGCTATAAACTCCTCTATAAACTCTGCTCTAAACTCCGCTCTAAACTCTAAACTCCTCTTTAAACTCCTCTATAAACTCCGCTATAACTCCGCTACTCCGCTCTAAACTCCGCTATAAACTCCGCTCTAAACTCCGCTAAACTCTAAACTAAACCGCTATAAACTCCGCTATAAACTCCGCCATAAACTCCCATAAACTCCGCTATAAACTCCTCTATAAACTCCGCTCTAAACTCCTCTAAACTCTATAAACTCCGCTATAAACTCCGCTCTATAAACTCCGCTCCACTCTAAACTCCGCTATAAACTCCGCTATAAACTCCTAAACTATAAACTCCGCTCTAAACTCCGCTAAACTCCACTCTAAACTCCGCTATAAACTCCGCTATAAACTCCACTATAAACTCCGCTCTAAACTCCGCTAAACTCCACTCTAAACTCCGCTATAAACTCCGCTATAAACTCCTCTATAAACTCCGCTCTAAACTCCGCTATAAACTCCGCTATAAACTCCGCTATAAACTCTAAACTCCATAAACTCCGCTCTAAACTCCGCTATAAACTCCGCTATAAACTCCGCTATAAACTCCGCTATAAACTCCTCTATAAACTCTATAAACTCCGCTCTAAACCCCGCTCTAAACTCCGCTATAAACTCCTCTATAAACTCCGCTATAAACTCCTCTATAAACTCTGCTCTAAACTCCGCTCTAAACTCCTCTTTAAACTCCTCTATAAACTCCGCTATAAACTCCGCTATAAACTCCGCTCTAAACTCCGCTCTAAACTCCTCTAAACTCCTCTATAAACTCCGCTCTAAACTCCGCTATAAACTCTAAACGCTATAAACTCCGCTATAAACTCCGCTATAAACTCCATAAACTCCTCTATAAACTCCGCTCTAAACTCCGCTCTAAACTCCGCTATAAACTCCTCTATAAACTACGCTATAAACTCCGCTCTAAACTCCGCTATAACTCCTCTCTAAACTTCGCTCTAAACTCCGCCTCTATAAACTCCTCCGCTAAACTCCCTATAACTCTAAACTCCGCTAAAAAACTTCCGCTAACTCCTCTTTAAACTCCTCTATAAACTCCGCTATAAACTCCGCTATAAACTCCGCTCATAAACTCCTCCGCTAAACTACCGCTCTAAACTCCGCTCTAAACTCCGCTAAACTCCGCTCTAAACTCCGCTATAAACTCCGCTATAAACTCCGCTCTAAACTCCTCTATAAACTCCGCTATAAACTCCGCTATAAACTCTGCTATAAACTCCGCTCATAAACTCCGCTCTAAACTCCTAAACTCTAAACTCCGCTATAAACTCCGCTATAAACTCCACTCCTCTATAAACTCCGCTCTAAACTCCGCTAAACTCCGCTCTAAACTCCGCTCCGCTCTAAACTCCGCTATAAACTCCGCTATAAACTCCGCTATAAACTCCGCTATAAACTCCGCTCTAAACTCCGCTATAAACTCCTCTAAACCGCTATAAACTCCGCTATAAACTCCGCCTAAACTCCGCTCTAAACTCCGCTACCGCTCTAAACTCCTATAAACTCCGCTCTAAACTCTAAACTCCTATAAACTCCGCTATAAACTCCGCTATAAACTCCGCTATAAACTCCGCTATAAACTAAACCCGCTCTAAACTCCGCTATAAACTCCGCTATAAACTCCGCTCTAAACTCCGCTCTAAACTCCTCTAAACTCCGCTTAAACTCCTCTATAAACTCCGCTATAAACTCCTCTATAAACTCTGCTCTAAACTCCGCTCTAAACTCCTCTTTAAACTCCTCTATAAACTCCGCTACTCCTCTAAACTCCGCTAAACTCCACTCTAAACTCCGCTATAAACTCCGCTATAAACTCCACTATAAACTCCGCTCTAAACTCCGCTCTAAACTCCTATAAACTCCGCTATAAACTCCGCTATAAACTCCGCTATAAACTCCGCTATAAACTCCGCCTAAACCGCTCTAAACTCCGCTCTAAACTCCTAAACTCCACTTAAACTCCTCTATAAACTCCGCTATAAACTCCTCTATAAACTCTGCTCTAAACTCCGCTCTAAACTCCTCTATAAACTCCTCTATAAACTCCGCTATAAACTCCGCTATAAACTCCGCTATAAACTCCGCTCTAAACTCCGCTCTAAACTCCGCTATAAACTCCTCTATAAACTCCTCTATAAACTCCGCTCTAAACTCCGCTATAAACTCCTCTATAAACTCCTCCGCTCTAAACTCCGCTCTAAACTCCTAAACTTTAAACTCCTCTATAAACTCCGCTATAAACTCCACTATAAACTCCGCTCTAAACTCCGCTAAACTCCACTCTAAACTCCGCTATAAACTCCGCTATAAACTCCTCTATAAACTCCGCTATAAACTCCTCTAAACTCGCTCTAAACTCCGCTCTAAACTCCGCTATAAACTCTATAAACTCCGCTATAAACTCCGCTATAAACTCCTCTATAAACTCCGCTCTAAACTCCGCTATAAACTCCGCTAAACTCCGCTATAAACTCCTCTATAAACTCCGCTATAACTCCTCTAAACTCCGCTCTAAACTCCGCTATAAACTCCGCTCTAAACTCAACTCATAAACTCCTCTATAAACTCCGCTCTAAACCCCGCTCTAAACTCCGCTATAAACTCCTCTATAAACTCCGCTATAAACTCCTCTATAAACTCCTCTATAAACTCCGCTATAAACTCCTCTATAAACTCCTCTATAAACTCCTCTATAAACTCCGCTATAAACTCCTCTAAACTCTGCTCTAAACTCCGCTCTAAACTCCGCTATAAACTCCTCTATAAACTAAACTCCGCTATAAACTCCGCTCTAAACTCCGCTATAAACTCTATAAACTCCTAAACTCCGCTCTAAACTCCTCTATAAACTCCGCTATAAACTCCGCTCTAAACTAAACTCCGCTCTAAACTCCGCTATAAACTCCGCTATAAACTCCACTCCGCTATAAACTCCGCCATAAACTCCTCTAAACTCCGCTCTAAACTCCTAAACTCCGCTAAACTCCGCTATAAACTCCGCTATAAACTCCGCTATAAACTCCGCTATAAACTCCGCTATAAACTCCGCTCTAAACTCCGCTCTAAACTCCGCTATAAACTCCGCTCTAAACTCCGCTATAAACTCCTCTATAAACTCCGCTATAAACTCCGCTCTAAACTCCGCTCTAAACTCCTCTAAACTCCTCTATAAACTCCGCTCTAAACCCCGCTCTAAACTCCGCTATAAACTCCGCTCTAAACTCCTCTATAAACTCCGCTATAAACTCCTCTATAAACTCCGCTATAAACTCCGCTATAAACTCCTCTATAAACTCCTGCTCTAAACTCCGCTCTAAACTCCTCTTTAAACTCCTCTATAAACTCCGCTATAAACTCCTCTATAAACTAAACTCCGCTCTAAACTCCGCTATAAACTCTAAACTCCTCTTTAAACTCCTCTATAAACTCCGCTATAAACTCCACTATAAACTCCGCTATAAACTCCTCTAAACTCCGCTAAACTCCACTCTAAACTCCGCTATAAACTACGCTATAAACTCCACTAAACTCCGCTCTAAACTCCGCTCTAAACTCCGCTATTAAACTCCGCTCTAAACTCCTAAACCGCTCTAAACTCCGCTCTATAAACTCTGCTATAAACTCCGCTATAAACTCCACTAAACTAAACTCCTCTAAACTCCGCTCTAAACTCCGCTCTAAACTCCTCTATAAACTCCGCTCTAAACTCCGCTCTAAACTCCGCTCTAAACTCCTCTCTAAACTCCTCTATAAACTCCGCTCTAAACTCCTCTATAAACTCCGCTCTAAACTCCGCTCTAAACTCCTCTTTAAACTCCTCTATAAACTCCGCTATAAACTCCTCTCTAAACTCCGCTCTAAACTCCGTAAACTCTATAAACTCCGCTATAAACTCCCTATAAACTCCGCTCTAAACTCCTCCGCTATAAACTCCGCTATAAACTCCGCTATAAACTCCGCTATAAACTCCTCTATAAACTCCGCTCTAAACTCCGCTCTAAACTTCGCTATAAACTACGCTATAAACTCCTCTATAAACTCCGCTATAAACTCCTCTATAAACTCCTCTATAAACTCCTCTATAAACTCCGCTATAAACTCCTCTATAAACTCCGCTATAAACTCCTCTATAAACTCTATAAACTACGCTATAAACTCCTCCGCTATAAACTCCTCTATAAACTCCCTCTATAAACTCCGCTCTAAACTCCGCTATAAACTCCGCTATAAACTCCTCTATAAACTACGCTCTAAACTCCTCTCTCAGCTTCACCACAGCCGTGAAATGGATTTACTTTCGCCTTTTCTCTCTTTTTTCCCGTTCGGACCTCCCGCAGGGAATCGGATCCTTCATCTCGGAACGCCGCTGCCATTTCCCCGTGTTTCCGAGGACGGCGGCCATTTTGTGCGTTCGGGAGGAGACGCGATCTTACGCGACCTTGAAAACACACTGCGATGTGCACACATGCCGAGACGCACACGGTCAACGCACACACACACACACACACACACACGGGCGGGATTTAAAACAGGAACACACACACACACACACACACACACACACATATACATACCAGGGGGGGTAAATGTGTATTCTGCCCTCTACTGGCCTACTTCATTTCTCTATATCTGTACACACACATGCAGAGATCTGACCCATTAAGTTCTGCTTGGCCGTGTATGCAGTCTAAGAAAAAGAAAAAGAAAAAGAAAAGAAAGAAAAAGAAAACGAGTACTCGATTATAAGTTTTCTTGCTCCTCCCCTCAAGGGGGCCCTCTATTCGACTTGGTAATACCTGGAAAGGTGTACGGAATGTACCTATTAAACGACTGCTTTAAAAGCTCGTTAAAGCTCCTTTAGTGGTCTTGACGGGGCAATTATCCACTTTAAATCTTTTTTAACGCTTTGTACGTTCACATTACCGCGTCTACGATACATAACGCTGATACAAAATATCTATTCCCCAGAGAGAGAGAGAGAGAGAGAGAGAGAGAGAGAGAGAGAGAGAGAGAGAGAGAGAGAGAGAGATCACAACACCAGCGACAACCGTTACCAGCTACGACGTCTTTCTACGGATGTTAATTAATCCTTAATTAACGTGGAAAGTTTTCGTTTTCTCGTTCTGTAAACAAAACCGACTTGCACTTGGATTGTTGGACACAAATTCCGACGTTCCGAGTTACGGAATTTCCGGAATCTCCTGATTTCTAGTCCTCACTGAAGGTCATGAGTTCAAATCTCAGCGCCACCCATCTGCCCTCTGCTGGACCTTGGAATTTCAAACCCCTGAACTTTTACGATGTTTGGAAGATACAATCATTCAGAGCAACTTACAGTTATGTCACCTTAAACGCAATAAGGGATTTGAACCCATGTCGTTTGGACCAACAGATATGAGAAGTGAGAAGATATGGTGGGTTTAAGGGTCTCGCTCAGGGGGCCCAGCAATGACAAATTGGTGTGGTTGGGAAATTGGAACTCATAACCACTACCACCTCCCTAATATTATATTCACTGAGACTCTGTATATAAGTCCAGGAGGTTGTGAGGTCAAGCCTCAAAGAGATCCAGATCTTTGAATTTCCTTCAGGAATGGTGTGAAGAACATTGCTTTGGTGTCGGAATGCAGGGAAGAATCCAGTGAGGGATTACTCAAGTGTAACTCGGTCTAAAACAATGTTTTGGTCAAAGATCAAAGCAACAATAATACCGAAGGTTTTCCTTCGGTAGAAAGGAAAAGAACATGACCCAGTACGGTGCATCTGATTGGTTGCGTTGGTTAGTTTGGAGGAATTACCACTTGCTCAGGTCAGCAATGGGACTTGTAGCAGTGAGGAACAATTCCCTGAGATGCTAGGAGGAGGGGGGCACGGTGGCTTTAGTGGTTAGCACATTCGCCTCACACCGCCAGGGTCCGGGTTCGATTCCCGTCTCGGTCATGTGTGTGTGGAGTTTGTGCATGTTCTCCCCGTGCCTCAGGGGGTTTTTCTCCGGGTTCTCCGGTTTCCTCCCCGGTCCAAAAACATGCACGGTAGGTTGATTGGCACCTTGGAAAATTGTCCCTAGTGTATGAATGTGTGTGTGAATGTGTGTGTGTGTGTGTGTGTGTGCCCTGCGATGGGTTGGCATTCCATCCAGGGTGTATCCTGCCTTAATGCCCATAGACACCTGAGATAGGCACAGGCTCCCCGTGACCCGAGTGAACATCGGATAAAGCGGTAGAAGATGAATGAATGAATGAATGCTAGGAGGAGGAAACTTTGAGAAGAACCAGGGAATCTCATCATCTGATAGAATTGATCGGTGCTGAGGTGTCCGGTGAAAGGGGAATCAATGCTGCAAATGCAGTCCAAATCCCTTGTCAAAGCTCCGGGGTGTTGGCCGTAGATCCCCACAGGGGGTCCAAGGGAAGATCCACCTTGATCCATCAAAGCACTGCTTCATGGCCAAGTCCTCATGTTTCAGGGGCCAGCATAGGCACTGCATACCCAGACTCCCAGCTTGTAGGATTGGACCTAACTAATCAGTGATCCCCGGTGTGTGCTCACCAGTCGTCCTTCCTTGGACCACTTCAGAAGGTTCCGAACAAAGGATCCCAGAAACACCGTACAGCATTTGCCTTTATCTAGTGCGACTTACGTGGGTGAAGGGCCGACTAGTTCCAGCTTGGTGATGGTGGGATTTGACCCTGCCATCTTCCGGTCCAGTGCCTTAACCACCGAGCTCCCACCTCCCTGTACAAGTGCTGGAGATGCTCTGACACAAGATCCTTGCTGAGGTTTTACCGGAACCACCAAGATGCCACTGATGGGCCTGAACCATTAAGTTCTCACATCGGACAAATGGATGTGAAAGATCCGATCCTGATCCTGATCTGAAGGTCGGAGGTCCAAGCCCTGATACGGCCACTCTGGCACCCTTGAGCGACAGACCCTTAACACTTTGTGCTCCAAGGGGTCCTGGACGGTTTCTTTACGGTTCTTCTGAACAAAAGCTAAGCACGAAAATAGTGTGAATCACTCATTCATTAATTCATCTCTCGGGTCGCGGCGAGCCTGTGCCTATCTCTTGGGGCATCAAGGCAGGATACACCCTGTATGGAACCCCAACCCATCGTAGAGCACACATTCACACTCTAGGGACAATGTTTCCAAGGTGCCCATCAACCTGCCATGGAGGAAACCGGAGAAACTCCCCCCCTGAGGCATGGGGACACTGGTACACACATGGCGGAGACGGGAATCGAACCCCAAACCCTGGATGTGTGAGGCGAACGTGCTAACCACCTTGCAGAGTGAATCTATCCAGGGGAAGAGGGGAGGGGCAAATCCACCCCTCCCCCCCAAACTAATACTAAAATCTAATTTTCCCACTAACTGCCAGCAGGACGATCCCCAGGCATGGGCAGTGGGCTCTCAGGGTTTAACTTCTAACGAAATTTAATCTTGTGAATGTTCTGATTAGCTTCGGGTAAGAAAATAAAAACAGAATGGCTACTCTTATTAACGGCGGGATGATTACATCCACTAACATATCCAATCCACCAACAACCCCTCTTTCAGCCTCTCCATCACTTCCACTTCAATTTGGAAAGATCTATAATGTGGCTTTGGACAATTACCAGTATTAAATGATGCTGCTCGTTCTAATTCATGAGAAAGCCTATCATTTTACAACCTAATGTTCAGCTTCGGTTCCTCAGTGGTTAAAAAAATAAATAAATAAAAAATAGGACCAGATCATTAAGCACTTTTATATCCAAATCACCATTTACTCCTACAGGGGCTCGAGAACAAATAGGAGCAGGGCTTCATTTATTTATTTATTTATTTTTGGGATTGGAATCAAGCCGCGGCTATTCCAGAAATTAAAGCAAGGTGGAATTATCTAGTTAGAAGAAAGTGTTTGTGGAAACGAATTGGAAAGTATAAACCAGGAACGAGTAAAAAGAGGATATTCGGGTATAAAATGTTCTTTGGACGTCAAACCCTTGGAATGTTGAAGCACAATATGTCTTTAGAATGCTTATCAGGAAAAAAAAAAACAATAACAACATGTATACAAAGAGCAAAAAAAAACAAGCGTTTTATTATTATTATTATTATTTGTTGGCTTAAGAAGGAAACCACCATTTAGCAGACACCCTTATCCAGAACAACTTACAACTGAGCAGTTGAGGGTTAAGGGCCTTGCTCAAGGGCCCACTAGGGCACTAGGGGTTTGAACCTGTGATCTTAACCAACACCTTAACCACTGGGCTACCACCAGAAGAAGTCATGTGGCTTTTTAATGCCATTCCTTTACGCCATTTGGCAGACGCCCTTATCCAGAGCGAATAACAACTGAGCAATTGAGGGTTAAGGGCCTTGCCCAAGGGCCCACTAGTGGCAGCTTGGTAGTGGTGCATTTGAACCTGTGATCTTCCTGTCCAGAGACAAACGCCTTAGACCAGTGAGCTTGTGGCGGCGGTGTGGCTCAGTGGTCTAGGGCACTGGGCTGCTGATTGGAAGATCCGGGTTCGAGCCCCTGTATGGCCAAGCTGCCGCCCTTGGGTCGTTGAGAAAGACCCTTAACCCTCTGTGTGCTCCAGGGGGCGCCGTATCACGGCTGATACCCTGCGCTCTGACCCCAGCTACCAACAACAAGCTGGGATATGCGAAGAAAGAATTTCACTGTGCTATAACGTATATGTGACGAATAAAGGCTATTCTTCTTCACCTCCCTGTATAATTTAATCCAGGATCATGTTTACATGAATCCTCTTTAGTTTACATTTTTGTAACTACTATAAAAAGAGTACAAATACGACGAGAATTGAACTGAAATGGAATGGTTAAAAGTCCTATGCATTAGATACTTTATTTATGGGACTGGTTTTTATGGTCCACATTGCTGCCAGACTCGTTGGTGCTAAACAACTGAAACACTTATGTGTATTTATTGTCCTGTTTATTGTCCTGTTGTGTATTTGCAGCATCATGTGGCCCTTTTTTTATTTTATTTTTTTCTCCATCCTGCTTTCTTGGAGAAATGTAATTTCTTCCCGACGGTATACAATTATATAAAGGAATGGCGATAAAAAGCCACTTGACTTGATGTGAAGAAATGAAGTGCTGGTAAAGTGGTGGCTTCATTGTTAAGGCTTTGAAATACCGATCGCAAGGTCGCGGGTTTAATGCGCTGGAACTGCCAATGCAGGAACCTTGAACAAGGTCCTTACTCGTCACTTCTCCAGGTGCACGGTTATATCATGGATGACCGTGTGCTCCGACTGCCTAACAAGCCATGATATCGGAAGGGAAGACATTTTACTGTACGTTATTTTTATTCTTATATCATTTTGTCATGGCTTCCTGTATAGCATGTCTACCAAGATGGTTCTGGCCATCCTCAGTTCCAATCCTACTGGATGTACCTCCAGTCCATACTCTCCAAAACTGGAGCACGTGATAGGAGTCTCGCCAAATCATGGGGTTAATAAGTTAGTACACCACTTATACCTCTGTACACCACTTTTCCAGGGAATAGCCACCCATATACTACAGCTCTACCTGTTTTGTACCTTTTACATGGGTATCATGTAGGGAGGTGGGGGCCCAGTGGTTACTCTGGACCAGAAGATCACGGGTTCAAACCCCACCACCACCACAACCAAGCTGCCACTAGTTGTCCCTTGAGCAAGGATCTTAACCCTCACTTGCTCAGTTGTAAGTCGCTCTGGATAAGGGCGTCTGCCAAATGCTGCAAATGTAAAGGTAAATGTATCATGGGTATCGGCGCAGGTGGTTGCTCAGTGGTTAAAGCATTTGCCTCAGACCTGGAAGATCTCAGGTTCAAATCCCACCACTTTGGGCCCTTGAGCAAGGCCCTTAACTCTCAGTTATAAGTCACTCTCGATAAGGGGGAGTCTACCAAATGCTGTAAATGTCAATCTCAGTTTGGACCCCACTTTTTACCTCAGGAGTTTCTTAATTCTATCAATGTTCTCCCCGGGAACCATGGGGTACCTGGAAACAACCCGCCATCGCTCTTTGCGTCCTGGACTCCCAGTTTCAAGCTGCTACTCCACAACGAGTCTCAGACTGGAAGTCTGACACGGAGCCAGACGTGCCCAAGGATACGACTTTTATCTTGTCAATGATCAGCCCCAACAAATAACCTGTACATTCGCACTTCAATTATTCTCCTGACAACAAACTTCTCCCCGTGCCTGGTCAGATCCCGGATACTTCCTCATCCGCTTCAGTGCGAGGCCCTGGCAAGCAAAGGCGCTCGGATTGTACGCTGCCTCAATACGGATACAAAGGGGCCTTGCAAGCGAATGCAAGTAAATGTTAACATAGCACATGACAGTTTTAGCGCACGCCATCAATGAGAGGGCCTTTTTTCCGGTAAGGAACCCAGGAGGATCCGCGAACAGACAGAGTGACACGAGAACGACTCGCCGCCATCTACCAAAACACACATGAGCATGGCGAAAATACTTCGGGGAGAACATCCGGTAGACCAACGAGACCAAATTAGTGGTTTGTAGTAAACCTCGCCATGTCTATATTTACAGAAAATCAAACAAGACCTTCGAAAAAATTAACACCTTCCATAAATCAAGCCTGGACAAGGTTCAGTGACGATTCCGGGGGGCTGCTCGTTGCCTCTGGAACTGGATTCGAAAGAAACGAGTTGCACCGGTTAAAGGCAAGCTTGATCTCGTGCCAGGTTGTGTTCAAACATACATTGCAAGGAGCCCAAAACGCACAATATTGACAAGTATGTCTGGATATCGTAGTAGTCCATATGCGTCTGTAGGGAAGGGGGTGATGGGTGGTGGTGGTGGTAGTGGTGGTGGTTTTGGGGGAGATGTAAAGGGGGTTTCAATCGTCGTTCGAAAGTTTGATTACGCTATTAAATCCTGTTTCCTGAAGTCGGGTCATGTTTCTTCCTCCAACGCAACATTAATGCCAAGGTAGTCATTAGCTTAGCACTAAACGTCTTCAGTCCGATAAACCGTCAATAAAATCCTGTTACACTGCAACAATAATAAAAGCGTCGGTGTAACGTTTTAAGATCGATTGTTTCCGTACATTTAAACAAATACCCTTTTATTAATATATAATCACCCCAAAATTGGCACGGGTTACATTTTGCATGCAAAAAAATGCCTATAAATGCCTATTTTTATATTTGCAACCCTAAATATGCTTCTATGGTTTAGCGGTTAGCACGTTCGCCTCACACCTCCAGGGTCCGGGTTTCGATTCCCGTCTCGGCCATGTGTGTGTGGAGTTTGTGCATGTTCCTCCCTCCCCGTGTCCTCAGGGGTTTTTTTTTCTCCGGGTTCTCCGGTTCTCCTCCGGTTTCCTCCCCCGGTCCTAAAACATGCACGGTAGGTTGATTGGCACCTTGGAAAATTGTCCCTAATGTATGAATGTGTGTGTGTGTGTGTTTGATGAGTTGGCATTCCATCCAGGGTGTATCCTGCCTTAATGCCCATAGACGCCTGAGATAGGCACAGACTCCCCGTGACCCGAGGGAAGATCGATGATGAATGAATAAATGAATGAATGGACCGCCGGCATCGACTGTACCTACCTCTGAATGTTTGGTCTCTGACTCATTGAACCTCCCAGTTATTTGACTCATCAATCTCTACCCCTGCGGTCCCGTCTACACTTATCTCTAGACTCATCTCTAGATCCAAACGCCAGCACATCCCTGTCCCAGTCTCCGGAATACCTTTAATTTACATTTACGGCATTTGGCAGACGCCCTTATCCAGAGTGACTTACAAGTGAGAAATTGTGGGTTAAGGGCCTTGCTCAAGGGCTCCCACTAGTGGTAGCTTGTTGGTGGTGGTGGGGTTTGAACCTGCGATCTTCTGGTCCAGAGGCCAACACCTTAACCACTAAGCCACCACCTCCTTCTATTTGCTTCCTGCTACAAATCCCACCCCTACATCCGTCTTATTTATCAAAGGGTTTATTTTAAACCTGATTATCAATACGTCCCATTTTATTTATTTAATACGTTTAAATTATTGTTCCGAGGGTCGGGATAAAACGCGCCGCTCACATCTCATTGACTCGACGCGAAAGCGTTTCCTCGTCTGAAACATATTAACAGCGTTTTAATCCAATCCTCCAAACTAATTGCCTGTAAACATATTCACTAATTGTTTCATTCATTAGAAAGCGTCACAAATGCCGGGAAGTCTGAAGTGTAAACATCAAGTTGTTTTCAAGGACGAGGCGTTAATTGGCGCGGCGCGTTACCTTGTGGACACGAGAGCTTATCTTTGATCCGGCAGAGTCGCGAGCGAAAGACCCGAAGGCCCGAAGGCTCGGGTTTGTGTGGGTGAACGAGGGTTTAAAGCTTTGTATCAACATCTGTTTGCTTGATAAAGCTGGGCTCAAACGCAATCCTATATTATCGGTCGCAGAAATCGAGTGTTGCACGAGCGGTTTTAGCTTTCGCGGTCAACACACACGAAAAAAAAACCCCCAAAAAAACAAACGATAGATAGTAACATAGCCGTACGGACACTATACACACTATTTTCACAAACGAATCGTTGTGTTTGGATTGGGTATCATTTTATTGATCTAAGAGAAGCAAACCTATTCCAACATGACAACGCCTCTGTGCACAAAGCCAGCCATTTGATTGGACTGGACCATCTCCTGCTATGGGGCGCCAACAATATTGAGCACTTTGGGAAGAAGCTGATTGCAGCCCAGGCCTCCTCACCTCGCCCACCTGACTTTACTAACATCCTCTAAACGAGTCAACAATCACGCTCCAAAATACAGTTAAAGACATTAAAAGATTTACAATTAAATAATTAAACGTTTTAATCAACGTCAATTAATTTTGATATCACAAAAACATTTCTGAGCATTTTTACTAACAATATTAATAAAAGAGCTGAAATTAAGGCACATTTATTTACCGTGTTTTATTTTACGAAAGATAATAATAAACTTTTTTTTTTATGGATTTCAAATAAAATGGTAAATAATAAATAACAAATATAACTGGTCTCAAATCCAGAACCAAAATCCCCCATAATGCAACAAATCCGGCAATTAAATGCGTCCGTGTGGAAACATAAATCGTGAATATTTACGTCCTTTAAAACACCAGCGAGAATATTTTGTCTTCATGCTCAATGTTTTGTTTCTAATAATAGAAATAATAATAATAATAAAAAAAATAATAGTTACAAAAATAAGCTTTTTAAGGCATTATAACGCCGTGTGCATTACTATGTGAGTGATCTGCTCCTTCATGCATTGTTTTAGCGAATGAACGAAACCCGAACAACAAATAAAGAAGAAATAAATAAATAAAGGTTCAGTGCATCCACTCACACTTCCTAAATTTCCCCCAATGACGCCCCCTAGCTGCGCATTCACAACAGGTACGATCTCCTCACTATATTAGCGTATATTACCGTATGGAACCTTACGCAAGCGCATCGCATTCCCCAAATCCGTATTACTGCAATAAAGCGCATTTTTACTGAACGCAATAAAGCGCTTCCGTATAACCTAAACACCGTATCACCAGTTTATATGGAAAAGCAACCGGAACACAATTCTTAAAGGAGCCACGTCCCATATTTTACACCACTCAAAACCACCACTAACAAAAATAACAATAATTTCAAGAAATTCATATTAAACATAATCATTTCCAGAGTAAAATAAATATTAAATAATCAATAATTTTTATTAAATGGAGAGATTTTGAGAGAAATGTACATAATTATAACATCTGTTACAGTTTTTTACAGTATTAATAAACATGAAAAGTATATTATTTATGACATTGAAAATGTACGATTAATCACGATTATATATTTGAATTGCTTGACAGCATAAACGCATGTATAATTAATGATTATCACTGATTCCTAATGATCGATTTAAGTCGCCGTTTGTTTCTTTATCATTTTTTGCGTTAGTAAAACGGGTTTATTTACAAATAATACAGAATGAACATGGCAAAGGAATGAAAATGGAATTAATATTATGTACAGAATTTATAAAGAATCGAATTTATAAATAATGCTTTCTAATTATTCTTTAAAATTGGATTCTTTTTTTTTCTCCTTAACCTGAAATTCTGCTGCTTATGTTTTGACAGACCATGAAAATATTACATCCTGAATTTATCCAAAAAGAATCGATATTTATAAATAATAAAAACACTTTCTAATGAAATATTCTTTGCTATCTTTCTTTTTTTTTCTCCTTAACCTGAAATTCTGCTGCTTGATGTTTTGACAGACCATAATATTTGTGTGGGTGTGTGTGTGTCAGGATCCTGATAATCGTGTGATGTATTGTGGTTGTTGTCTGTTTCTGTTGTTTGTAATTCCGGGGGGGTGTGGGTTGCCTGTTTGTTCTGTATATGTAGGTGGTGTGGGGGTGTCTGGTGTGTTGTGTGAGTGTGTGTTTGTGTGTTGTGTGTGGGGTGGGTGTGTATATATGTGTGTGTGTGTGTGTGTGTATGTGTGTGTGTGTGTGTGTGTGTTTGTATGTGTGCATGTGTGTGTTGTTTGTGTGTGTGTTGTGTGTGTTGTATGTGTGTGTTTGTGTGTGTGTGTGGGTGGGTGTGTGTGTGTGGTGTGTGGGTGTGCGTGTGTGTGTGTGCTGTGTGTGTGTGTGTGTGTGTCTGTGTGTGTGTTTTTGTGTGTGTGTCTGTGGTGTGATGTGTGTGTGTGTGTGTGTGTGTGTGTGTGTGTGTGTGGTGTGTGTTGTGTATGTTGTATGATTTGTTGTTGTGGTGTGGTTGTGTATTGGTGTGTGTGTGTGTGTGGTGTGGGTGTGTGTGTCTAGGTATGTATGTTGTTATGTGTGTGTGTGTGTGTGTATGGTGTGTATGTGTATGTGTTGTGGTGTGTGTGTGTGGTGTGTTTTGTGTGTGTGTGTGTGTGTATGCTGTGTGTGGTGTGTGATGTGTGTGACACAGTAGTGTGTGTTGTGTGTGTGGTGTGTGTGTGTGTGTCTGTAACTGTGTGTGTGTGTGTGTGTGTGTGTGTGTGTGTAGTGTGTGTATGGTTCCCTTTCTGGTGTAGTCTGTTTGGTTTGTGTGGTCTGTATGCTGTGTGTGTATGTGTGTGTGTGTGTGTGTGTGTGTGTGTGCATGTGTCTGTCTTGTATGTGTGTGTGTGTGTGTGTGTTGTGTGTGATGTATTTGTGTCTGTATGTTGTGAGTGTGTGTCTGTGTGTGTGTTGTTGTGTGTGTCTGTGTATCGTTGTGTGTGTGTGTGTGTGTGTGGTGTATGTATGTGTGTTGTGTGTGTGTGTGATGGTCTATGTATGTATGTATGTATGTATGTGTTTTGGTGTGTGTGTGGTGTGTATGTGTGTGTGTATGTATGTATGATGTAGTGTATGTGTGTGTGTGTGTGTGGTCTATGTTATGTATGTTATGTGTGTGTGGTGTTGTATGTGTGTGTGTGTATGATGTGTGTTTGTGTGTGTGTGTTATGTATTGTGTGTGTTGTGTGTGTTATTGTTTTGTATGTGTGTGTATGTGTATGTGTGTGTATGTATGTATGTGTGTGATGTGTGTGTGTTGTATGTGTGTCAATGTGTGTCATTTTACTTGTGTGTTGGTCTGTGTGACAAGCATTTTTTCTTCCACTCTTCCAACATTCCACAAAAATCTCTGCCCTGTTCTCTCCTCCCCGTCGTGCCCCAGACCGCGACCCCGATGCCCTCTCGGCTGAGGCTCCCAGCTGCTGGATTTCCTGTCAGGCTCTATTACACGCTCGGCTCGGGAATCTCTTTAACTCCACGCCGCTCCGCTGCAAGGCCGTGCACGGAGTCAACAAATGAGTGCGATGGGTTTTTTTGCTTTGTGTTCCCCTCAAACTTCTTTCAGAGGTTGTAGATTGTGTCTTTGATCAGGCCTGTGCCGAGGTGACAACTTTTATCATATTTTTCTGCTTCCCACACACTCACCCCCTCCCCCCCCCACACACACACACCACACTCAACCCCCCCCCCCCCCCCCACCACTCCACACACACACACACACTCCCCCCCACAGCCGCGATTCCGTATTCCACGCAAAGGAGCTTCAAAGCGTTTCCCAGCTGCGGACCGTGAACACAAAGTAGCAGTGAGACGGCTGCATCAGGGTTCTGCTTTTTAGTGACCAAAAATCCTTATTATTAATCTTTTTTTTTTTATTTTTATTCATATCATATTTATTTATGTGTTTGTTTGTTTTGTTTTATTTATCATATATATATATATATATATATATATATATATATATATATTATTGATATATTATTTATATTTATTTATTTATTAATTCCTATATTATTATATATATTAGTATTATATATATTATAGTAATATATATATATATTATATATATATATATATAGTATATATATAATATACACACACTATGTATATATATATATATATATATATATATATAATATATATAAATTAGTATTTGCACATAATTTGATTATATATACTTACGGTTCTACGTATCTTTTTTTTCGGATGATTTTTTCGGACGACAAAATTGTAACAATATTTACTGGCTTTTAGGGCAGGTATTTATTTTGTTTCTTTGGATATAAATAAGATATAAATTAGACGCATCCAATCAAAGACGTCCTTTTTACCCGCGATCGGGAAAATAATCGATCGGTTAAACAACGAATCATTTCACAGGAAGTGAAAATGACTCTTCAAACGACTCTCCAAATGACTCAGTGAGAGTGTGTCAAATGAAGATTTTCAATGGATTCACCGTTTATTATAAATAGACGACGCTATATTTTAAATATTTTAAATTCAGTTTTAAATTCAGTTTTAAATTCAGTTTTAAATTCAGTTTTAAATTCAGTTTTAAATTCAGTTTTACTTCTTGTTTTCTTGCCTGCCTGATTTGCGTCATTTTACCCGTTACGTCGCGTTACACACAGGCGGCCATTTTTAATTCTGATATTTTTTTGTTGCACTTTATATAAAAAAAAAAAAAAAACAATGTAATAAAATACTTAAAAAACGAGTGAGAAAAAGAGCGCTATTTGAAGTACATGTCCGTATCGTAAGTGCGAACGCCGGCATGAAATCAGACGCGAGAGGAGGGAAAAAATTGTCCATTTCCGTCTCATTTAATGCAACCTGGACACGAAATGGCTTTAATAATAATCTGCAAGTGCATAATTTCACGTCTGTCATGTTTTAATAAATTTGCCTGATTTGCATCCCGGGGAGAGCGCAGAGCTTGATTTGAGTCTCCATGTTCACAACCCTGCGTGTGCGACTCAACGTTTCCAGGACTTCGGAAGAGGGATTAGATGTAAATTAGACACGTCCAATCAAAGACGTCCTTTTACTAGTGATGGGGAATAATCGCTCCATCCAACAGCATGTATTACAAAAACGAATCAATTCACAGCAAGTGAAAACGACTCTACAAGTGACTCTCCAAACGACTCTCCAAATGACTCTCCAAATGACTCTCCAAACGACTCTCCAAACGACTCTCCAAATGACTCAGTGACAGTGAGTCAAACGAAGATCTTTATTTATTATAAATAGACGTTCCACTTTTACTCCGCATTTGCTGTTTAATCACATTTATGGTATTTTTTTATTCACATGTACCACTCAGCAGCTATTTAGGGTTAGGGGCCTTACTCAGGGGCCCGGGAATGCAGCTGGGATTTGAACGTGCACCCTTTGGAGAAAGTGTAATGCTTTAGTGAGTGATGTTGTGGCGCCGCATGTGTTTCAGTTTAACACACGTTATTATCTGTAAACACATAGTGAGTAAAGTCAGGCAGTGATGCAGGTGGGATTAAACACACGAACGCTCTCAGTCTGCACTTTCAGTGGAAACGCCATTTATATTAATATTCCTTTTATAACCAGACTCCACACACAAATACACAACACGGAGAAATGCAACACAACATGGAATATACACTACATTACATATACACTATACACTGAAAGAAAGAGAGAAAGAAAGAGAGAAAGAAAGAAAGAAAGAAAGAATGAAAGAAAGAACTTCTGATGAATCATGAATTGAGGGACGGATAAAGAGATAGAAAGAAAGAACTTATTCTGGATGGATGGGTGAATAGATAGAGAGCTAGACAGTAAGAGGTGAATGGTTTTGTATAAAAATAATAAGTAAAAAAAGGATCATAGATGGATGGAATGTGGATTGCTGTGATGTTGGGATAGATAGATGATAGATTACCGAATAGATAAAGATCGAAGATAGATAATAGATCGGCTAGATATATATACGAAGATAGATAGAATGATGGATGGCGTTGGATGGTTTGGATGGGTGGGTGGGTAAGGGGGGTGATTGGATTGGATTGTGGATTGAGTATGGAGTGGGTTGGTGGGTGGATTTGGTGGGTGGGTCGGGTAGGGTTGATGGATGGATGGATGGCTGGGGTCAGGTTGGATCGGGTTGGAAGATTGGGACTGGATGGATGGATGGAGGATGGGGTTGGTGGGTGAGTAGGGTTGGTGGCTCGGGATGGCTGGAACGTCGGGAAAGACCTACGACTATATAACTTGATGATAAGGACAGTAGCATATATAGACTGATAGCATCCACGCCTGCCTCAGATAGGACTAGATAGATTGATGGATGGATTGAGGATGGATGATTTGGCTGATTTTGGTGGATGCGCGTCGCTAGGCCTGTTAGGGTGGTTATGCGGATGGATGGATGGGTTGGGTTTGGATACAGGGTCGTCACTCGTAGTGTGGCGATGGATGGATGGATTAGATAGATTATATGTAGATAGATAGATATATAGTGATAGATAGATAGATAGATAGATAGATAGATGGATGATGGATGGATGGATGGGTGGGTGGGTGGTTTTTGGATGGATGGATGGCTAGATAGATAGATAGATAGAATGAATAGATGGATGGATGGATAGATAGATGATAGATGGATGAAGGTGATATGGTGTTGAAATGACTACATGACTCAGACATGACATTCCCGTTAATCAGGACATGACTAATGTATCCCTGCCGAGATAAACAACTTTATATCAGAGCTGAGAGAGGACGAGTGAAGATAGAGTGATTGGAGTGGTGGAGAAGATGGATAGAGCGAGAGAAGGATACTCCTCTCTTATCGGGATGGGATGGGGGGGGAAACAGTGGGACGGAGAGAATGCACAGGGGACGTAACCGGACCCATCAAAAAGTATCTCAGCTTCACTCCATCACACTTTCTCTCCTTTTTCTCATCTCTCCTTTTTCTCGTCTCTCCGTTTCCTCCTCAATACGACAAAATTGAAGGTCACAATTGGGGAGAGACGGAGGACGAGAGTGAAGACGGAGCGAGTGAAGACGGAGCGAGTGAAGACGGAGCGAGTGTGGCGCTACAGCAACAGTTGCCGTGGTGACCGTTAGTGAAGCAGTAATGATGGTCTCGCCTCAGTCCATTATGGCCATTAGTGCTGTGGGTTAAGTGGAGGCTTTGCACGAGTCTACAGCTTTACAACTACACAACCTATCACACACCTCACCACACACACACACACACACACACAAACGTCCATCCTCCAGCTATCATCCATCATGCATACTACACCAGCACGCTTATTACCTAATCACACTCCC
>JACRUU010000003.1:4549319-4559319 GCA_030449085.1 Kryptopterus vitreolus
TGATATAGATCTTTATAATGATATAAAACACTGAACTTTATAGATATAATGATATAGAACTTTATACTGATATAAATTGACGATTTAGATCTCTATTCTGATATAAAAACAATGATCTAGAACTTTAATCTGAAATAAAATATCAATCTAGAACTTGATAATGATGGACAATAATGATCTAGAACTTTATTCCTCTATAAAATAATGATCTAGAACTTTATTCCTCTATAAAATAATGATCTACAACTTTATAATGATATAGAATAATGATCTAGAACTTCATTTTGACATAAACTGATGATCTAGAACTGTATCCTGATAAATAATACCGATCAGAAACTTTATCCTGATAAATAATACTGATCTAGAACTTTATCCTGATAAATAATACTGATCTAGAACTGTATCCTGATAAATAATACTGATCTAGAACTTTATCCTGATAAATAATACTGATCTAGAATTTTATCCTGATAAAAATAATGATCTAGAACTTTATCCTGATAAATAATACTGATCAGAAACTTTACCCTGATAAATAATACTGATCTAGAACTGTATCCTGATAAATAATACTGATCTAGAACTTTATCCTGATACATAATACTGATCCAGAACTTTATCCTGATAAATAATACTGATCTAGAATTTTATCCTGATAAAAATACTGATCTAGAACTTTATCCTGATACATAATACTGATCTAGAACTTTATCCTGATAAATAATACTGATCTAGAACTGTATCCTGATAAATAATACTGGTCTAGAAAGTTATCCTGATAAAAAATACTGGTCTAGAAAGTTATCCTGATATAAAATAATGATCTCGAACTTTGCTACACAGTAATGATCTGGAACTCCAGTCTGATCCAGACTAAATGCACAGAACTACATTCTGTTCCAGAGTGATGATCCGGAACTCCACTTTAATATAAAATAATGAAACAGCACTGATACAGAATAACGATAGGTTATAGTAATAATATTCACCTACAGTTATATAAAATCACCACACAGATTATCATACAGAACGTCAATCGAAATCAACTCTAATGAACTCATTAGATTAGATTAGATTAGACTGTATAGTCACTGTATAATGTACATGTACAGAGCCAATGAAATGCAGTTAATATCTAATCAGAGACTGAGGCTGAGAGTGAGAAACGAACGCCAGTGTTTTCCGTCTACAGACGACTCCGACATTCCAGACCCGGCTACGAGTCACAGTGTTTTTACTGCAATCTGATTGGCTGTCCTGACTTTAATGGAGTTTACTGTATCAAGAGAAAACACTGGATGGATGGATAGAGAAAGAGTGATATACAGATATCATAAAAGATCAATGTGAAAGAAAGAAAGAAAGAAAGAAAGAAAGAAAGAAAGAAAGAATGAAGGAAAGAAGGAGCAAAGGAAAGAAAGAATCAAGGAAGGAAAGAAGGAAAGAAAGAAAGAAGGAGAGAAAGAAAAGAAAGAAAGAAAAAAAGAAGGAAAGAAAGAAAGAAGGAAAGAAAGAAAGAAGGAAGGAAAGGAAGAAAGAAAGAAAGAAGTAAAGAAAAAAAAGAAGGAATGAAAGAAGGAAAGAAAGAAAGAAGCAAAAAAAGAAATAAGGAAAGAAAAGGGAAATGCAAAAGAACAAAACAAAGGAAGGAAGAAGACAAGAATGAATCCAAAAAGAAAGAAAGAAAGAAAGAAAGAAAGGAAAGAAAGAAAGAAAGAAAAGAAAGAAAGAAAGAAAGAAAGAAAGAAAAAAAACCAATAAAGTCGAAAAAACAAAGGAAAAAAAGAAGGAAAGAATTAAAGAAAGAAAGAAAGAAGGAAAGAAAGAAGGAAAGAAAGAAGGAAAGAGACCTACAGTTATACAAATGAACCACACAGTACTGTATTCTGATACAGTTTATCATACAGAACTATAAATCTCATTAGATTAGATTAGATTAGACTGTATAGTCACTGTGTAATGTACATGTACTGAGCCAATGAAATGCAGTTAACATCTAATCAGAAGTGCATAGGTGTCTTATTTACAATAAATAGCATATATATATATATTCATTCATTCATCTCATCTTCTAGCGCTTATATCCGATCTTCCCTCGGGTCACGGGGAGTCTGTGTGCTATCTCAGGCGTCTATGGACATTAAGGCAGGATACACCCTGGATGGAATGCCAACCCATCACAGGACCCACACACACACACACACACACACACACACACACACACACACACACACACACACACACACACACACACATTCATACACTAGGGACAATTTTCCAAGGTGCCAATCAACCTACCGTGCATGTTTTTTGGACCGGGGGAGGAAACCGGAGAACCCGGAGAAAAAAAAACCCCTGAGACACGGGGAGAACATGCACAAACTCCACACACACACACACATGGCCGAGACGGGAATCGAAACCCGGACCCTGGCGGTGGCGGTGTGAGCGTGGGCAACGAACATGTTAACCACTAAAACGTGCCCTCTTATATATATATATATATATATATATATATATAAATATATATATATATATATATTATATATATATATATATTCCATATTCCAGTGCCTCATTCCTGCACAGAACCACTATTTCCCGTATTTGACGCGTCTGATCCACATCCTGCTAAAATAGTCACTCTCTTCACGCGTGGCAGGAAACCCTGGCCGTGTTTACAGACTGGAATGAAGCCCTGCATGTTCGTCCCACTCGTTATCTTTCACCTGTTTTGCGTATGAAAGCAGGCGGAAATGCGGCGCGCTGAAATAAGTGCGTTTGTATTCCCCAATCCCATCACTCGCAGCAGATGTCTCAATTCAGGTAGGTTTCAGTCACACGTAGCGAAACGCAGCTGCCTGGCGCTAATCCGTTAGCCGCGGCGCACGCGCGTGACTAAAAGACGGAGATAGCGTCGCCGCGTTTCCGAAAAGACGAGTGGAGCGAAGGAGCAGCCGCCGCTGAGGAACTTTCTGCCCCCTTCTGCCATCCGAAAAACAAGATTTGAATCAGTAATTATTCTATTGTTTATCAAAATATAAACAAATTAGAAATGGTGCCGTTGGGTTGAGAGGGCGATTATGCAGGGTGAAATGGAGTGGGGTAAAAATAAATAAATAAATAAATAAATAAATAAATAAAAAAGGAAATATGCTAATGTTGTAGTTGGAGATATCCGGATCTTTTCCTTAATGAGTTGTGCACCAGCGTGATGTAGCCGTGTGTGTGTGTGTGTGTGTGTGTGTGTGTGTGTGTGTGTCGTATGTCGGATTGGACATATTAAAATTGTGTTTCTACACGAGCGTATCAGGCGAGCGAGAAACGAACGCCAGTGTTTTCCGTCTAGACACGACTCCGACGTTCCAGACTCGAGTCACAGTGTTTTTACTGAACACAGAGTTTTTTACTATAAAGCTGCAATCTGATTGGCTGTCCTGACTTTAATGGAGAATACTGTACCATGAGAAAACACTGGATGGATGGATAGAGAAAGAGTGGAGATATATAGACATCATTATAGATCAATGTGAAAGAAAGAAAGAAAGAAGGAAAGAATGAAGTAAGGAAAGAAAGAAAGAAGGAAAGAATGAAGGAGAGAAAGAAAGAAGGAGAGAAAGAAACAATGAAGGAAAGAAAGAAGGAAAGAAATAAAGAAGGAAATAAATAAATAAATAAAAAAGTAAATAAAGAAATAAACAAAGAAACAAAGAAGTAAAGAAAGAAAGAAAGAAAGAAATAAAGAAAGAAAAAGAAGAATAGAAAGAAAGATTGACATCATAATAGATAAATGTGAAAAAAGAAGGAAAGAAAGAATCTTACACATACAGAAAAACACAGAGATGGAAAGATAATCGCTCCCATCTACAGGCTCTGAGTCACTAAACAGAAGGTCGGAGTTTCAAGCCCTGGGATCGCCAAGCTGCCACACTTTGGGGCCCTTGAGTGTGGCCCCTAATACTTGATGATGGAGGGTCACTATATGTTTACGGCAACATCAAAGGGATTTATAAATGAAGAAGGTAAATACTGTAGAAAAGTGTGTGGAGAAGAGCGTGTGTAGAAGGGCGTCTGGAGAAGAGCGTCTGGAGAAGAGCATGTGGAGAAGAGTGTCTGGAGAAGAGCGTCTGGAGAAGAGCGTCTGGAGAAGAGTGTCTGGAGAAGAGTGTCTGGAGAAGAGTGTCTGGAGAAGAGCGTCTGGAGAGCGTCTGGAGAGCATGTGGAGAAGAGTGTCTGGAGAAGAGCGTCTGGTGAAGAGCGTCTGGAGAAGAGCTTCTGGAGAAGACTGTCTGGAGAATAGCGTCTGGAAAAGAATGTCTGGAGACGAGCATGTGGAGAAGAGCGTGTGGAGACGAGCATGTGGAGAAGAGCGTCTGGAAAAGAGAGTCTGGAGAAAAGCGTCTGGAGAAGAGAGTCTGGAGAAGAGCGTCTGGAGAAGAGCATATGTGGAAAAGAACGTCTGGAGAAGAACGTCTGGAGAAGAGCATGTGGAGAAGATCGTCTGGAAAAGAGCGTCTGGAGAAGAGCGTCTGGAAAAGAGCGTCTGGAGAAGAGCGCCTGGAGAAGAACGTCTGGAGAAGAACGTCTGGAGAAGAGCGTCTGGGGAAGAACATGTGGAGAAGAGCATCTGGAGAAGAACATGTGGAGAAGAGCATCTGGAGAAGAGCGTCTGGAGAAGAACGTCTGGAGAAGAGCGTCTGGGAAAGAACATGTGGAGAAGAGCATCTGGAAAAGAGCATGTGGAAAAGAGCGTCTGGAGAAGAGAGCGTCTGGAGAAGAGCATGTGGAAAAGAGCGTCTGGAGAAGAACATGTGGAAAAGAGCGTCTGGAGAAGAGCGTCTGGAAAAGAGCGTCTGGAGAGAGCGCCTCTGGAGAAGAACGTCTGGAGAAGAGCGTCTGGAGAAGAGAGTGGAGAAGAGCATCTGGAGAAGAGCGTGTGGAGAAGAGCGTCTGGAGAAGAGCGTGTGGAGAAGAGCGTCTGGAGAAGAGCATGTGGAGAAGAGTGGAGAAGAGCGTCTGGAGAAGAGCGTCTGGAGAAGAGCGTCTGGAGAAGAACATGTCTGGAGAAGAGCGTCTGGGGAAGAACATGTGGAGAAGAGCATCTGGAGAAGAGCGTCTGGAGAAGAGCGTGTGGAAAAGAGCGTCTGGAGAAGAACATGTGGAAAAGAGCGTCTGGAGAAGAGCATGTGGAGAAGAGCGTCTGGAGAAGAGCGTCTGGAGAACATGTGGAGAAGAGCATCTGGAGAAGAGCGCCTGGAGAAGAGCATGTGAAAAAGAGCGTCTGGAGAAGAGCATCTTGAGAAGAACATGTGGAAAAGAGCGTCTGAAGAAGAGCGTCTGGAGAAGAACATGTGGAGAAGAGCATCTGGAGAAGAGCGTCTGGAAAAGAGCGTCTGGAGAAGAGCGTCTGGAGAAGAGCGTCTGGAGAAGAACGTCTGAAGACGAGCATGTGGAGAAGAGCGTGTGGAGACGAGCATGTGGAGAAGAGCGTCTGGAGAAGAGCATCTGGAGAAGAGCGTCTGGAGAAGAGCGTCTGGAGAAGAGCATCTGGCGAAGAGCGAAGAGCTCTGGAGAAGAACGTCTGAAGACGAGCATGTGGAGAAGAGCGTCTGGAGGCGAGCATGTGGAGACGGGCCATCTTTAAAGCAGGAAATAAATAAAGCGCGGGAGGAAACGGAAGTCAGGAGGGTAGGAGAAAGGTAGGAGACTAGACGAGTGGAGAAGTGCGATATCGAGAAAGAGCGAATGATGAACAAAGGAAGGAGAGATAAAAGGATGAGTGAGAGTAAAAAAAAGACTCTCTGTGCTCTTTCAGGAAGTCACTCAGCCGTCCTCAAGGCCGCAGCTGGAAGGTCAAAGCAATTCCACCACATAATGTGAACCAGTTCCAGGTGCAGGAAACACAAGTGTTAGAGCAATCGCTCAGTGAAAGAGAGAGAGAGAGAGAGAGAGAGAGAGAGAGGGATAAAACAGGAAGCTGCACTGACAGAGGTGTTAGAGATCACAGTGATGAGGTTTTCCAGCACTACAGGTAGTGACATCATAAATATGTTAGATCGCTTTAAAAAAAAAAAACAGAGGGATAAACTCGTTCAGTGAAAGACGAGGAGAAAGAGAAACGTCCAGGATCACACTTTTCTTCTCTCGTTTAAGAGAACGAGTGCGACCGAGTCACGCGACTATTACTCACTTTACAGACACACAACCCCACCTAACGAACTCTACAGAAGATCCTGGACCTAATCCTGATCTTAATCCTGATCCTGACCTTAATCCTGATCTTAATCCTGATCTTAATCCTGATCCTGACCTTAATCCTGATCTTAATCCTGATCCTGATTCCACTCCTCACCTTAATCCTGATCCTGACCTTAATCCTGATCCTGATTCCAATCCTGACCTTAATCCTGATTTTAATCCTGACCTCAATCCTGACCTTAATTCTGATCCTGACCTTAATCCTGATCTTAATCCTGACCTTAATCCTGATCCTGACCTTAATCCTGATCCTGACCTTAATCCTGATCTTAACCTTAATCCTGATCTTAATCCTGACCTTAATCCTGATCTTGACCTTAATCCTGATTCCAATCCTGACCTTAATCCTGATTTTAATCCTGACCTTAATCCTGACCTTAATCCTGATCCTGACCTTAATCCTGATCTTAATCCTGATCTTAATCCTGACCTTAATCCTGATCTTAATCCTGATCCTGATTCCACTCTTCACCTTAATCCTGATCCTGACCTTAATCCTGATCCTGATTCCAATCCTGACCTTAATCCTGATCTTGACCTTAATCCTGACCTTAATCCTCATCTTAATCCTGATCCTGATTCCAACCCCGACCTTAATCCTGCTCCTGACCTTAATCCTGACCTTAATCCTGATCCTGATTCCAATCCTGACATTAATCCTGATCCTGACCTTGATCCTGATTCTAATCCTGAACTTAATCCTGATCCTGGTTCTAATCTTGACCTTGATTATAATCTTGACCTTGATCCTGATTCTAATCCTGACCTTGATTATAATCTTGACCTTGATCCTGATTCTAATCCTGACCTTAATATTGATTATAATTCTGACCATAACCTTGCTTATAATTCTCACCTTTATCTTAATCCTGATTATTATTATGACCTTGATCCTGATCCTGATTCTAATCCTGTCTAATCCTGATCTTGATCCTAATTCTGATCCTAATTCTTATCCTGATAATACATTACTTATCCTGATCTTGATTTTGGATCACTTTGGATACGAATCCTAATCATGCTTCTGGTCTTTATCTTGTAATAAACACAAACATCACCATGACAGACAGACAGACAGACAGACAGACAGACAGACAGACAGACAGACAGACAGACAGACAGACAGACAGACAGATAGATAGATAGATAGATAGATAGATAGATAGATAGATAGATAGACAGACAGACAGACAGACAGACAGACAGACAGACAGACAGACAGACAGACAGACAGACAGACAGACAGATAGATAGATAGATAGATAGATAGATAGATAGATAGATATCCAGTATCCAAAACTGACTCACACAATAAACGTATACTATTGTTTTGTAAGTGTGTGGTAGCAACTCCACAGATGGTCTCTCTTTCTCTCTCTCTCTCTCTCTCTCTCTCTCTCTCTCTCTCTCTCTCTCATCTCTCTCTCTCTCACACACACACACACACACACACACACACACACACACACACACACACACACACACAGATGAACAGGAGCTCTCAGGTGCACGTTTGGAGCGCTGACCTTCTGTGCATGAACCTTTACAACCTCACACATGACATTTCTATTTTCATCTTCAGTACAGCAAAGCTTCAACACGCACACACACAAACACACACACACACACACACACACACACACACACACACACACACACACACACACACACACACACACACACACACACGGAGCGCAGCAGCGGTGAGCCCAGCATTACAGGCTAAACCTGGTGTGAACAGATGTTTATTTATAAAGCAGCAACACACAGAACACAACAAAAAGCCCACACATCAGGGTCGGCCCTGCTCGCTCTGAATTATGGGTAAATCAGGAAGCGTTGCTAGCGTGGGCGGGATGCGGTCTGGACACGGGCAGGACACGGTCTGGACGCGTGCTGGACATGGTCTGGACTCTGTCTGGACACGGGCGGGACACGGTCTGGACACGGTCTGGACACGGTCTGGACACGGGCGGGACACGGTCTGGACTCTGTCTGGACATGGGCGGGACACGGTCTGGACACGGTCTGGACACGGTCTGGACACGGTCTGGACACGGTCTGGACACGGTCTGGACACGGTCTGGACACGGTCTGGACGGTCGGACACGGTCTGGAGGACACGGTCTGGACTCTGTCCGTACACGGGCGGGACACAGTCTGGACACGGTCGGGAAATGGGCGGGACACGGTCTGGACATGGGCGGGACTCGGTCTGGACGGGGTCTGGACTCGGTCTGGACATGGGCGGGACACGGTCTGGACTCGGTCTGGACGCGGGCAGGACACGGTCTGGACTCTGTCCGGACACGGGCGGGACACAGTCTGGACACGGGCGGGACACAGTCTGGACACGGGCGGGACTCGGTCTGGACGGGGTCTGGACTCGGTCTGGACATGGGCGGGACTCGGTCTGGACGGGACACGGTCTGGACATGGGCGGGACTCGGTCTGGACACGGTCTGGACATGGGCGGGACTCGGTCTGGACGGGGTCCGGACTCGGTCTGGACACGGGCGGGAAACGGGTGGGACACGGTCTGGACATGGGCGGGACTCGGTCTGGACGGGGTCTGGACTCTGTCTGGACATGGGCGGGACACGGTCTGGACTCGGTCTGGACGCGGGCAGGACACGGTCTGGACTCTGTCCGTACACGGGCGGGACACAGTCTGGACACGGGCGGGAAACGGGCGGGACACGGTCTGGACATGGGCGGGACTCGGTCTGGACACGGTCTGGACATGGGCGGGACTTGGTCTGGACACGGTCTGGACGCGGGCGGGACTCGGTCTGGACGGGAGATTTTTTTTGTACAGAAACTTGAAGATAGCATTTGATCACTAGTGTTCTTTGTGACCGGGTTAATAAACACTTCATAAGCGCGTTATAGACACCCGGGTGAACTTGTCAAGCGGAAATGTCATTGCTCGTCCTCATTTCATCCTCACCTGCTCTTCTCATCACTGCTCATCGCCCTGCTCAGCTCCGCCTCTCCACCTCTCCACCTCTGTGCTGATAACACCACACCCGTCTACATCAAATCTACATCAGGAGAGAGAGAGAGAGATGAGAGAGAGAGAGAGAGAGAGAGAGAGAGAGAGAGAGAGAGGGAGAGAGAGGGAGAGAGAGAGAGAGAGAGAGAGACAGAGAGAGAGGGAGAGCAGGAGGGAGAGAGAGGGAGAGAGATAGAGGGAGAGATAGAGAGAAGGAGAGGGAGAGAGAGAGAGGGAGGGAGAGAGAGAGAGAGAGAGGGAGGGAGATAGAGGGAGAGATAGAGAGAAGGAGAGGGAGAGAGAGAGAGGGAGGGAGAGAGAGAGAGAGAGAGGGAGGGAGAGAGAGAATTAAAAACATGAAATAAATGTATACTTTATTTTCACGCAGTACTCAATCTGCAATCTGATTGGCTCTAATAGTGAACAACATCGTGACATCATAATGAGCTTTTGAGATAGAAATAAAGAGAGAGAGAGAGAGAGAGAGAGAGAGAGAGAGAGAGAGAGAGAGAGAGAGAGAGCTGTAATGAGTTAGACAGATAAAGACAGACAGTTAAGAAAGAAAGAAAGAAAGAAAATGAGTAGTCTGTCTGTCTGCATCTCTGTCCATCTATCTGTCTATCTCTCGTTCTGTCTGTCTGTCTCCTCTCATTATGTGTGTCAAACTGTCTGCATCTCTGTCTGTCTGTCTGTCTGACATGTGCGCATCTCTGTCTGTCTGTCTGCCTCTCTTTCTATCTGTCT
>JACRUU010000003.1:4566819-4569282 GCA_030449085.1 Kryptopterus vitreolus
TGAATATACCTGCCATGTCTGCGTCTATATACAGAGTGAATATACCTGCCATGTCTGCGTCTATATACAGTGTGTATGTGTGTGTTTGTGTGTGTGTATGTGTGTGTGTGTGTGTGTGTGTTTGTGTGTGTGTGTATGTGTGTGTGTGTGTGTTTGTGTGTGTGTGTTTGTGTGTGTTACTGTGTCTGATAGCTTTTTAACTCTTCCCGAAAACTGTCTTACAGTACTTTCTCTGATTGTACTGTACACATGTACGTGTGTGTGTGTGTGTGTGTGTGTGTGTGTGTGTGTGTGTGTTTGTGTGTATATATATATATGTGTGTGTGTGTGTGTGTGTGTGTATGTGTTGTGTGTGTGTGTGTGTGTGTGTTGTGTTTGTGTAATGTGTGTTTGTGTGTGTGTATGTGTGTGTGTGTGTGTGTATGTTTGTATGTTTGTGTGTGTGTGTTGTTGTGTGTGTGTGTGTGTGTGTGTTGTGTGTGGTGTGTTACTGTGTCTGATAGCTTTTTAACCCTTCTCTAAAACTGTCTTACAGTCCTTTCTCTGATTGTACTGTACACATGTACGTGTGTGTGTGTGTGTGTGTGTGTTTGTGTGTGTGTGTGTGTGTGTGTAGTGTGTGATGTGTGTGTGTGTGTGTGTGTTTGTATGTGTGTGTGTGTGTGTGTGTGTGTGTGTGTGTGTGTGTGTATGTGTGTAGTGTGTGTGTGTGTGTGTTTGTGTGTTTTGTTGTGTGTTGTGTTGTGTGTGTGTGTGTGTGTGTGTATGTATGTGTGTGTGTGTGTGTGTGTGTGTGTGTGTGTGTGTGTGTGTGTGTGTGTGTATGTGTGTGTGTGTGTGTGTGTGTGTGTGTAGTGTTTGTGTGTGTGTTTGTGTGTTTGTGTTAGTGTGTGAGTGTGTGTGTGTGTGTGTTGTGTGGTGGTTTTACTGTCTTCTTACAGTGTGTGTACTGTGTGTTGTGTTTGGGTTTGTGTTTGTATGTGTGTTTGTGTGTGTGTGTGTGTGTTTGTGTGTGTGTGTTGTGTGTGTGTGTGTGTGTGTGTGTGTGTGTGTGTGTGTGTGTGTGTTGTGTGTGATGTTGTGTGTGTGTCTGTGTGTGTGTGTATGTGTGTGTTGTGGTATAGTGTTGTTAACCTTACTCATTTGTTTTACCCTACTTTTAACATCCTTTCTCTGATTGTACTGTACACATGTACGTGTGTGTGTGTTTGTGTGTGTGTGTGTGTGTTGTGTAGTTGTGTGTTAGTGTGTGTTTGTGTGTTGTGGTCTGTGTGGTGTGTGGGGAGTGTTGTGTGTATGTGTCTGGTGTGTGTGTGTATGTTTGTGCGTGTGGTGTTACTGGGTCTGATGCTTTTTAACCCTACTCATTTACCTACTTTAACAGTCCTTTCTCTGATTGACTGTACACGTGTGTGGTGTGTGTGTGTGTGTGTGTATTCCTGGTCCATATGTAGGAGACGGAAAGTGTGACTGACAGCACTGAGGGCGTTGGGGATCAGCAGCTTTTGTCCCCCAATTCACCCTGAAATAGGCTCAGGACGAAAACGTCCGAGTGTAACGCAGCCTTTTTTTGGGGAAAGTGTTCCTTACACACGGCTAAAAGCAGAACGAATCCGGTGTTGTTTGGTGTCACTGCCAGGCTACAGACGTGTAGCAAATACCATTAAAACCTACAACCAGAAATCTCGTGCAGAAAAGTCAACACAAACGCGCTCTCGCTGGCCGTAATAAAGGCTGCTGACGCTAATGTCGCGATGCAGGCGTGGAGGAGTCGAGGGGAAAACCCTGCCGCTTGTACGAGCAAGTAGAGCGAGGAGAAGTGACACGGGACCTTTCTTTCTCACAAACACCACCCCAACCCCGCCCGACCCCCGCCCGACCCCCCCGCCCGACCCCAACCAAACCTTTTTTTCCCCCCTTCAAATATTTATGACTGCCGCTCATGTAGTCGCTTTTTAAACCTTCCGCTAACCCCATTTAAGCATTAGCCGTGTCTTCAAAAGTTCCCTGGGCATGAAAAAGAAAGGGGAGGAGATCCGAGCGTTTCATCATCGTGCCGTCTTTATTTTATATAACCGAAAATGTCAAGATTTTCCTTTTATTATTTATTTATTTATTATATTCTAAACACAAATATTTTACACACCCCGAATTTAATTCTGAAATGTTTACTGTACAGATTTATTCCCTTATTCTATAACTATAGAGTTTTTATTCCATATGTTAAATCTAAATAGCTTGTCATAAATTTTTATTATATATATATATATATATATATATATATATATATATATATATAATATATATATATATATAACACACATATATATAGAGAGAAGAGAAGAGAGAGAGAGATAGAGAGAAGAACAATCTATTCCAATTCTATACTATAGAGAAGCTCTATTCCCAAGTAATATATAATATATATAATATATATATATATATATATATATATCTATATAT
>JACRUU010000003.1:4569782-4574782 GCA_030449085.1 Kryptopterus vitreolus
ACACACACACACACAAACACAACACACACACAGACACACACACACACACACACAAACACACACACACACACACACCAACACACACACACACACACACACACACACACACACACACACATCATACACACACACACACAGACACATTGACACACACACATACCCACCCGACACCACATACACACCACGACACCACAACACAGAACACACTTCACACACATACACATCTCACACACACATACATACACACTCACACACACACACAACACACACATACCACACACACACACACACACATACACACACACACACACATACACACACACACACACACAAACACACACACACACACACAGACACACACAAACACACACAGACACAAACACTGTGCTTGTGAACATTTCATCCTGACTCCTCAATAAAATGGTTTGTTCTGAATACTTTTGGACTTTTGGCTAGACGTTGGTCTAGCCGGTGCTAATGGAGCTTTAGCAGCGTGGAGATGTGTGAGGGACAGGAAATGTGAGCGTGACGTTCCTGTAAGAACATTTGGTCCTTTATAAGCGGTCTGAGGCGTGAGATGGTGGCGTGAGGCGCTGAAGGACACGAGGAGTGTATTTAACGCACAATCACCATTCATTTACACTAATAATATTCACTTTCTTCACCAACAAACAGGAACACGGAGATCTGCTCATCTGCACTGTACAGCACACTGCCTCGCATTACTGCACCATACATCTCACCCACAACACCACAACACCACAACACCACAACACCACAACGCAGCAGCAGTGTTACTACAGGACGGTCCGGAGAGTATAAATATCAACAAACAATAATACACACAGCGCATAAACATATATACACTCATCTACTTTACATTTACTTTACAAACATTTACAGAATAAATCTACATTTACTCTTTATTTTATGTAAGTTTATGTGTGTTTATGTAAGCTTGTAAAGTTTACCTGATAAACTGTAAATAGTGTAAAGTTTACATTTTAAATGGTCAATAGTGTACAGTTTACACGTTACACCTCTTAAAATGTAAACTTTACAGCTTTTTACACTAACATTTATAATTGTGTTCATGTTTATGTCAGCTTGTAATGTTGACATGTTAAACTGTAAATAGCGTAAAGTTTACATTCTAAACTTTAAATAGTGTAAAGTTTAGACGTTACACTCCTTAAAAAATAAAACTTAAAACTTTATAGCTTTTCACACTAAGATTTATAATAATGGTGTTTGTTTTTAAGTAAGCTTGTAAAGTTTACATTTTAAATGGTAAATAGTGTAAAGTTTTAAATGTTACACTCTTTAAAGTGCAAACTTCATAATTTTCCACACTAACATTTATAATGGTGTTTATGTAAGCTGTTAAAGTTTACATTTTAAATGGTAAATAGTGTCAAGTTTACATATTACACTCTTTACAAGTTTTCACACTAACATTTATAATGGTTTATTAGAACCTTTGCTCATTTACACTATAAACTTTACAAGATGCAATTTACACTGATTTAAACTTTACACTGATTTAAACTTTACACTGATTTAAACTTTACTTTACACTGATTTAAACTTTACATTGATTTACTTTACACTGATTTAAACTTTACACTGATTTAAACTTTACACTGATTTAAACTTTACACTGATTTAAACTTTACATTGATTTAAACTTTACACTGATTTAAACTTTACACTGATTTAAACTTTACACTGATTTAAACTTTACACTGATTTAAACTTTACACTGATTTAAACTTTACACTGATTTAAACTTTACACTGATTTAAACTTTACACTGATTTAAACTTTACTGATTTACTGATTTAAACTTTACACTGATTTAAACTTTACACTGATTTAAACTTTACACTGATTTAAACTTTACACTGATTTAAACTTTACACTGATTTAAACTTTACACTGATTTAAACTTTATGATCTGAAGTGTAACTGCTGTATAAACATTCTGATTATTACCAATCCGTATATTTTGTAAAATCAGTAAGCGTGGTTTTGATTTCTGAGGCAAACTGTGTAAACTTTACTACAATATGAACTTTGTCATCTTTACTATGGGGATTTACACTCAGCAGTGTACACTTTCTGGTGATTTACACTCTAAACTTTAAAGTGATTGTAAACTAATTTACATCCAGGATCATTATGTGCTAGTTTGCAATGTAAACATTGTATATTTTCAAGAGGAATAGTAATATAATAAAATATATTATGAACTTAAATAATATTAAATCATATAATATCAAATATTTCATGGATATAATGTAAAATAACATCACATAATTATCATATAATAATTATCATTATTAACATTTTTATTATTGTTGTGCAAAACCTTTTTATCTTATTCTTTTTTTATGTTTTTTGTATTTTTTATTTATTTCATTTTTATATATCTATAATAAAAACTGAAAGCTTCTTGTAAGAGAAAACACACATCGCCTGAAAACTCTTTCTGGTGGTGATTTTACAGACATAATATTATTCATAATAATAATAATAATAAAATGGAATATTGGGTTACACACAGCCTGGTGTCCAGCGTTCCTGCTCTCCTGGTGAAGGTAAACGGATCTGGGTGGAGATTGAGATGTGAAGGTGCTGATCCGCGTCCCGGCGCTCGGCCGTAATCAGGACATCGACTCGCTTTCAGCGCGCACGGCGGGACGCATCGATCCTCCGCCTCAGGGTTTCTTGGATTTCCTCACCAGAGGGATGTTGATGTTGGTGTGTGTCAGAAGTGCAGGTTGCATTTTCATTCTTCTTGAGGTTTATGTAACGTCTCGGAGCTTCTTTACGTTAGCGCCTAAATCTCCGTCAATCCCGAGACGTGAAGAAAACTCACCGCGTGTCCCCGTGTAAAGTCCTGCAGTGAAAGTGGAGAGGAACTGAGATGAGCTTGATGTTCTTCAGACGCAGATGGAGTTATTATGAAGTCGATACTGCGCTTAATGACCGTCCTGTAGGAGACGTTCATCACAAAGCCGAGATCCGGTTCGCCGAGATCCTGGATTTTTATTCCACTTTCAGATCATCTTCTCTGAATGACTCCTTCATTTAGCAGCTTATTGCATATCTTTGACACTGGAGACTCCTTCCTTGCACATTAGAGCGGCTATAAACACTCTGCAATCTTCTTGACATGACTCCTTCCTTGCACATTAAGCGGCTATAAACATGCAATCTTCTCTCTGACTCCTTCCTTGCACATAGAGCGGCTATAAACACTGCATATCTTCTCTGACACTGACTCCTTCCTTGCACATTGAGCGGCTATAAAATCTGCATATCTTCTCTGACACTACTCCTTCCTTGCACATTAGAGCGGCTATACAGCATATCTTCTCTGAATGCAACTCCTTCCTTGCACATTAACTATAAACACTGCATATCTTCTCTGACACTGGAGACTCCTTCCTTGCACATTAGAGCAGCTATAAACACTTTGCATATCTTCTCTGACACTGCACATTGCTATAAACAATCTGCATATCTTCTCTGACACTGGAGACTCCTTCCTTGCACATTAGAGCGGCTATAAACACTCTGCATATCTTCTCTGACACTGGAGACTCCTTCCTTGCACATTAGAGCAGCTATAAACAATCTGCATATCTTCTCTGACACTGGAGACTCCTTCCTTGCACATTAGAGCGGCTATAAACACTCTGCATATCTTCTCTGACACTGGAGACTCCTTCCTTGCACATTAGAGCGGCATATCTTCTCTATGGAGACTCCTTCCTTGCATCTTCTCTTTAGAGCGGCATATCTTGCACATCTTCTCTGACACTGGAGACTCCTTCCATTAGAGCGGCACATTAGATCTTCTTATTGCTTCTGACTGCAGCTGGAGATAAACTCACAATCTACACATTGCTATAAACTGGAGATTGCATATCTTCTGCACATTAGACTCCTTCCTTGCTATAAACACTGCATATCTTCTCTGACACTGGAGACTCCTTCCATACACATTAGAGCAGCTATAAACACTCTGCATATCTTCTCTGACACTGGAGACTCCTTCCTTGCACATTAGAGCGGCTATAAACACTCTGCATATCTTCTCTGCATGGAGATCTTCTCTGACACTGGAGACTCCTTCCTTGCACTCCTTCCATTAGCACATTAGAGCGGCTATAAACACTTTGCATATCTTCTCTGACACTGGAGACTCCTTCCTGCACATTAGAGCGGCTATAAACATTCTGCATATCTTCTCTGGAGACACTGGAGCTATAAACACTCCTTCCTTACTCCTTCCTTGCACATTAGAGCAGCTATAAACACTCTGCATATCTTCTCTGACACTGGAGACTCCTTCCTTACACATTAGAGCGGCTATAAACACTCTGCATATCTTCTCTGACACTGGAGACTCCTTCCTTGCACATTATACACTACAGGATGTGAGGTATCTCCAGCTATCGAGCTCCTGAACACTTTTAGGACGAATGTGAATCCTGACTGTGCCCCGAGAACTTCCTGACCTCCTGAACACACTCGACGTCGCCTCATAACACAAAACACACTTTCATTTTTATATCTTTCTTGGACGTGTGTGTGTGTGTGTATGTGTGTGTGTGTGTGTGTGTGTGTGTGTGTGTGTGTGTGTGTGCCTTCCATCAAATTTTCACTTCCTTTCTGGATAAAAATTCCGCGATTCCCCATGTTGGAAAGATCGCCCTGGGTAAACAGGATACGCTGCACTCTAGTGGTGGGATGTGGTTACTTCACGGGTAACAGTCGCATGTGGTTTATTGTCAATGCACAGCATTACTTTAATACAATCATACAGCTTTTAAACTCGCCACATTACATGACGTTATCCTGTAACCATGAGTGTGCTGCAGAGGAACGTCGTCTCAGTGGAGCCGTTATAACACTGTGAACACTGTGTGTAAAACTAATCACCACCTCCTGACCAATCAGAGTGCAGAATGGGATTAATGTCGTGTTTG
>JACRUU010000003.1:4579782-4584782 GCA_030449085.1 Kryptopterus vitreolus
ATGGAGAGAGAGATGGAGAGATGGAGAGATGGATAGATGGAGAGATGGGGAGAGATGATGATGAGAGATGTAGAGATGTAGATGGAGAGATGAGATGGAGAGAGATGTAGAGATGTAGAGATGTAGAGATGTGGAGAGAGAGATGGAGAGATGGAGAGATGTAGAGATGTAGAGATGTAGAGATGGAGAGATGTAGAGATGGAGAGATGTAGAGATGTAGAGATGTAGAGATGGAGAGATGTAGAGATAGAGATGTAGAGATGGAGAGATGTAGAGATGGAGAGATGGAGAGATGTATAGATGTAGAGATGGAGAGATGGAGAGATGGAGAGATGTAGAGATGGAGAGATGTAGAGATGTGGAGATGGAGAGATAGAGATGTAGAGATGTAGAGAGAGATGGAGAGATAGAGATGAGAGATGTAGAGATGTAGAGATGTAGAGATGTAGAGATGTAGAGATGTAGAGATGGAGAGATGTAGAGATGTAGAGATGGAGAGATGTAGAGATGTAGAGATGGAGAGATGAGAGAGATGGAGAGATGTGGAGAGATGGAGAGATGTGAGAGAGAGAGAGAGAGAGATAGAGATGTAGAGATGTGGAGGAGAGATGTAGAGATGTAGAGATGTAGAGATGTAGAGATGTAGATATGTAGAGATGTGTAGAGATGTAGAGATGTAGAGAGAGATGTAGAGATGGAGAGATGGAGAGATGTAGAGATGTGGAGAGATGTGGAGAAGATGAGAGATGGAGAGAGTAGAGATTGTAGAGATAGAGATGGAGATGAGAGAGATGTGAGATGAGAGAGATGTAGAGAGATGTGGAGAGATGTGAGAGATGAGAGATGATGGAGAGATGTAGAGAGAGATGAGTAGAGATGTGAGAGATGGAGAGATGTAGATGGAGAGATGTAGAGATGTAGAGATGGAGAGATGTAGAGATGTAGAGATGTAGAGATGTGAGAGATGGAGAGATGTAGAGATGGTAGATGTAGAGATGGAGAGATGTAGAGATGTAGAGAGAGATAGAGAGATGGAGATGGTAGAGATGTAGAGATGGAGAGATGGAGAGATGGAGATGAGAGAGATAGAGATGGTAGAGATGGAGAGATGGAGAGATGTGGAGATAGATGTAGAGATAGATGATGAGAGATGGAGAGATGTAGAGAGAGAGATGGAGAGATGTAGAGATGTAGAGATGGAGAGATGAGATGGAGAGATGTAGAGATGTAGAGATGTAGAGATAGAGTAGAGATGTAGAGATGTAGAGATGTAGAGATGTAGAGATGTAGAGATGTAGAGATGGAGAGAGTAGAGATGTAGAGATGAAGTGATGAGAGATGGAGAGATGTATGGAGAGATGTAGAGATGTAGAGATGTAGAGATGTAGAGATGTAGAGATGTAGAGATGTAGAGATGAGAGAGTAGAGATGTAGAGATGGAGAGATGGAGAGATGTAGAGATAGAGTGGGAGAGATGTAGAGATGTAGAGATGTAGAGATGTAGAGATGTAGAGATGTAGAGATGTAGAGATGTAGAGATGTAGAGATGTAGAGATAGAGATGTAGAGATGTAGAGATGGAGAGTGGAGAGATGAGGAGAGATGTGAGAGAGATGTAGAGATGGAGAGATGTAGAGATGTGTGGAGATGGAGAGATGGAGCGATGTAGAGATGTAGAGATGGAGAGATGGTGGATGGTTGCGAGATGTAGAGATGTGAGATGTAGAGATGTAGAGATGGAGAGATGTAGAGATGTAGAGATGATGAGAGATGGAGAGATGGAGAGATGTAGAGATGTGAGAGAGGAGAGATGGAGAGATGAGAGATGAGAGTAGAGATGAGAGAGAGATGTGAGAGATGAGATGAGAGATGAGAGTGGAGAGATGGAGGAGAGATGTAGAGATAGAGATGAGAGATGGAGAGATGAGAGATAGAGATGTAGAGATGTAGAGATGGAGAGATGTAGAGATGAGAGATGTAGAGATAGAGATGAGAGATGTAGAGATGTAGAGATGTAGAGATGTAGAGATGTAGAGATGTAGAGATGTAGAGATGTGTAGAGATGGAGAGATGTAGAGATGGAGAGATGTAGAGATGGAGAGATGGAGAGATGGAGAGATGGAGAGATGTAGAGATGGAGAGATGGAGAGATGGAGAGATGTAGAGATGGAGAGATGGTAGAGATGTGGAGAGAGAGATGTGTATAGAGAGAGAGATGTAGTATAGATGGAGAGATGTAGAGAGAGATGTAGAGATGTAGTAGAGAGATGGTAGAGATGTAGAGATAGATGGAGAGATGTAGAGATGTAGAGATGTAGAGATGGAGAGATGGAGAGTAGAGATGTAGAGATGTAGAGATGTGGAGATGGAGAGATGTAGAGATGGAGAGATGTGGATAAGGAGAGATGTAGAGATGGAGAGATGTAGAGATGGAGAGATGTAGAGATGTGGAGATAGAGATGTAGAGATGGAGAGATGGAGAGATGTAGAGATAGAGATGTAGAGATGGAGAGATGGAGAGATGTAGAGATGTAGAGATGTAGAGATGTAGAGATGTAGAGATGTAGAGATGTAGAGATGTGAGAGATGGAGAGATGTAGAGATGGAGAGATGGAGAGATGTAGAGATGTAGAGATGTAGAGATGGAGAGATGGAGAGATGTAGAGATGTAGAGATGTAGAGATGTAGAGATGGAGAGATGTGGATAAGGAGAGATACACCAGTGTAGATGATGTGTATGTAGTGATATGTACACTATAGGCAGAGAGAGAGAGAGACACACTCTCCTGTATCACATGAAATAGAACTCATTGTGGTGATGTTTGTGATGAGGAATCGTCTCCCAGCTGGTGACTGAACCTGGAGATATCAGCACATGGCACATCAACACAAATCCACAATCAGAAAACACACAATAATCACACACAATCCTGGACAAGGACGAGGAGAGACCGGAGGAGATACAGGAAGGAAGTGATGATGATTAAAGGATGTTTGTAGTAAACGACATCATTTCTCCCACATCTGCTCATTCCAACCTGCAACCCAGGAACCTTTCTGTTTTCCACACTGACACCTTCTATCACAACAACAACAACAACAACAACAACAATAATAATAATTATAAGCATTATAATAACAATAGTAATAATAGTAACAATAATAGTAATAATAATAATAATAATAATAATAATAAAGTAAACAACAATAATAATATTAATTAAATTAATAATAATAATAGTAATAGTAGTAATAATCGTAATAATAACAATTAAGTAACAATATAATAATAATAATAAATAATAGTAAAAATAATACTATAATAGTAGTAAGAATAGTAACAATAATAATAAATTATAATAATTCTATAATAGTAGTAATAATAATAATATAATAATAATGTATAATAATATACTAATAATAATCGTAATAATAATAATAATAATAATAATAATAATATAATAATAATAATAATAATAGTTATAATAGTAATAATAACTTAATAATATATAATAAGTTAGTAGTAATAATAATAATAGTATAATATAATAAGTATAGATAATAATAATAATAACAATAATATAATAATAATAATAATAATAAATAATACTATAATAATAATAGTATAATAATCGTAATAATAACAATAGTAACAATAATAATAATAATAATATAATAGTTTGTATAATAATAATAATAATAATAACTAATAATAATAATATAATAATAATAATATTAATAATAGTAGTAATAATAATAATAATATAATAATAGTAATAATAATAATAATAATAATACAATATAGTAATAATAATAATAATAATAATACTAATAATAATAATAATAATAATAGTAGTAACAATAATATAAATAATATAATTAATATAAGTAATAAATAATAATAATAATAATAATAATAATAATATAATAATACAATAATATAATAATAATTAATAATAAAATAATAGTAGTAAGTAATAATAATCGTAATAATAACAATAGTAACAATAATAATAGTATAATAATAATAAGTAATAATAACAATAATAATAAAATAATATAGTATGTAAATATATAATAATAATAATAATAAGTAATAAGAATAATAATAATAATAATAATAATAATAATAATAATAATAATAATAATAATAATACTAATAATAAGTCAATAAGTAATAATAATAATAGTATTAATATTGAATATTACTCCAGGTTTCATGTCCCGTGTTGTGGACACTGAAGATACGGAGTATACACATGATGGTAAAGAGAGGAACCTCGAGTAGAAAGACACACACATGGGTGATGAAGGTGGAGCTGGAAGTGGAAAGTAAGCTGTGAGATGGAGAAGAAGGAGAGATTTGGGAGTGATGGAGAGATGACAGATTGGTGATTGGTGCAGTGGTCATGCTGGTGAGAGGAACGGAGGTGGTGTGAAGACTTTGAGAAGAAGGTGGAGTATAATATCCGTTGCGGGTGGAGGGAGGAGATGGTGTCGATACGCATGGTGATCTGTATGATGGCGTTGGAGGTGAAGAAGAAAAGAGTGAGAGGAGAATAATGTGACAGAAAGCATGGAGATATTGGTGATGAAGCGTCTACGGGAGCTCGGCTGAACATCTGCGAGTTTGTTCGATGCGGATGGAGAACACCACGGCTGGAGGCTGATGGAGAAGTATGGAGAAGGTCAGAAGGAATTGCATGGCGTGTTTGTGGATCTACAGAATGCAGAAGGACGTGTATGTGAGGGTGGTGTTACAGCGGGGACGTGTGCAGCACGAACGACAGACTGGTTGAAGGTGGAGGTGGGGATTGCATCAAGGGTCGGCTCTGGGCCCTTTCCTGTTTGCAGTGATGATGGACAGGTTGACAGATGAGGTCAGACAGGAGTCTCCATGGACTGTGATGTTTGTGGAGAATGATCGGATGTGTCACTGTGGAGGAATCAGCATGAACATGGAGCAGCATGGAGACTGGATCCAGTGGATCCAGTGGATCC
>JACRUU010000003.1:4592282-4594782 GCA_030449085.1 Kryptopterus vitreolus
ATCCATCCATAATACATCCATCATACATCCATCCATTCATCCACCCATAATACATCCATCATACATCCATCCATTCATCCATCCATAATATATCCATCATTCATAATATATCCATCATCCATAATATATCCATCCTCCATCCATCCATCCATACATACATTCATCCACCCATAATACATCCATCATCCATCCATTCATTCATCCACCCATAATATATATATCACCCATCCATAATATATACATCATCCATTCATCCACCCATAATATATATATCATCCAGCCATAATATATACATCATCCATTCACCCATCCATCTATTCATTCATCCACCCATAATATACCCATCATCCATCCATAATACATCAATTAATCCATTCATCCACCCATCATTCATCCTACATAATACATTCATCCTTTACATGCAGCATTTATATTATATATACTGTAACCCATCAATCAGCTTCTCACACTGTGTGTGTGTGTGTGTGTGTGTGTGTGTGTGTGTGTGTGTGTGTATTTGTATGTGTGTATGTGTATATGTGTGTGTGTGTGTGTGTGTGTGTGTGTGTAACATTATAATGGTTATATAATTATAGCATGAGCTACAAACCATTTGTTTCCGAGATTGCTTTCTTTTATTCATCGCATTCAACATCACCACCAAGACGAAGGAAAAAAGCCAGAAGACAAAGGAAAAGTTTGTGTTTTGTTTTGGATGTGTGTGTGTGTGTGTGTGTGTTTGTGTGTGTGTGTGTGTGTGTGTGTGTGTGTGTGGAGACTGAATGTGTGATTATCTGACCTTGAGGCAGGTCCCCATAAGGAAAAGTGCTTTCTTTAAAACAAGTTAAACTTTTATAAAAAATAAAAAAAAATGCTCAAAGTGCCAAAAGTGTGTGTGTGTGTGTGTGTGTGTTTGTATGTGTGTGTGTGTGTGTGTGTGTTTGTGTTAATGTAATGCAGTCTGTCTTACTGCCCAGAGCTTCCATTTACAGAATGAGATTCAGTGCACAAAGGGAGAAGGAGAAAGTACATGTGTGTGTGTGTGTGTGTGTGTGTGTGTGTGTGTGTGTGTGTGTATATTTATAAGGACATGTCAGAGACCAGCCTCGTGGGGACCGTAGACATTATGAGGACAGAAAACCTGGACAGGTGTTGGCATGTTAAGGGAAGACAGTGATGATCAACGACTCTGTGTGTGTGTGTGTGTGTGTGTATGTGTATGTGTGTGTGGTGTGTGTGTGTGTGTGTGTGTGTGAGATTAGTATTCTCCACCAGGACAGTATGGGGAACACCGTATCTGCTGTAACGTGTGAACAGAACAATAAACAGGTTTCCCTCGGTGTGTTTGTTATAAATTACCGCATGACTCAGGATTTATACAGACCGAGTTCATTCCCAAAAATGTAATATACGTACATTATCATGTAAATGACCGTCTAGACGTCTGGATCACAGCTCCTGTAAAAGAAGGAGGACCAGTGATCCAGAAAAGATCCGTACAGGAGATCTGCTCTGGGAACTCACAGAGAACATCCATGCTGGAGCGATGAAGGTCATGTGACTAACATTCATTCATTCATTCATTCATTCATTCATCTTCTAGTGCTTTATTCGATCTTCCCTCGGGTCACGGGGAGTCTGTGCCTATCTCAGGCGTCTATGGGTATTAATGCAGGATACACCCTGGATGGAATGCCAACCCATCACACACACACACAACACACACACACACACACACACACACACACACACACACACACACATTCATACACTAGGGACAATTTTCCAAGGTGCCAATCAACCTACCGTGCATGTTTTTGGACCGGGGGAGGAAACCGGAGAACCCGGAGAAAAACCCCCTGAGATACGGGGAGAACATGCATAAACTCCACACACACATGACCGAGACGGGAATCGAACCCGGACCCTGGCGGTGTGAGGAGAACGTGACAAACACTAAACCACCGTGCCCCTATGTGACTAACATCTCCTCTTTATCTTCTCCAGAAACCCTCTGAAGGAAGTGAAGCTTCTCTGAACAGGCGTCATGACGCTGTTTTTCAGGTTGGTTAGAGTGGACGTGCATCTTCTTCTCCTCCTCAGTCCTGAGTGTGATCTCCTACTGAGTGCTTTACACCACATTTCCGTTCCGCCTTGTCCCAGGACACTCTGATATCTGATCAGGGGATGATGATGGACATGTCAATGTCATGCTGTCAAAACGTGAAAAAATACATGTACACATTCGAGCTTTCAAGTAGAAACGTCTCTGTGTGTCACATAAACATTGCCGCACAGAGAAATGCTTTCTTCACATATCCCTGGTGAAGCTGGTGTGAGAGCGCAGGGTCAGACACGAGACAGCGCCCCCTGGAGAACAGAGATTTAACTGCCTTGTTCAATGACCCGAGACTGGCAGCTTGGCGATGGCGGACCTCGAACCGCCGAACTCCCAACACCTTAAGATACACCCTCACCCCCCCCCCACTGACAAGCCATG
>JACRUU010000003.1:4599782-4609782 GCA_030449085.1 Kryptopterus vitreolus
TTGTGATACTGATTACAAAGAAATCAATTTATAGGAGAAATCTCCAGTTCAGAGAGACGTAAACAAGCTATATGCTAATGCTAGTAGATGAAATGGTGGTGTGTAAAGATAATGCTATGCAATGTAAAGACAAAGTTTGACCAAATAGCCAAACTTTCCAACAGCAACCTGAGCTAGCTACGTAATTAATGCTAAAGTTTACGTAATTAATGCTAAAGTTTACGTAATTAATGCTAAAGTTTACGTAATTAATGCTAAAGTTTACGTAATTAATGCTAATGACTGTTAGCGAAAGCAGAACCTCAAAACATTTGGCTGCAGCGCTAACGCTAGTTGTGTGAGTCCGTCTCCTCACATCTTCTTCTCAACATCTCCCTTCACATCCTCCTCACTCCACAATTCACATCTTCATTAGCGCTTATGACTAACAGCGCTGTGCTACGCTACACACACACACACACACACACACACACACACACACACACACAACAAACACACCCACACACTCCGTACCTCAGGCGACTTCATTCTCAAACAAATCAACTCGAGCAAGTTTACTAACATCCTCATATATCATTATAAACCTCCATAAACACCGAGCTAAATATGTTGCTAATGTGCCTGATAACGCATGAAATAAGCCAAAAGGCATTAAACACGCTCAGGTTGTAGCACAGAGTGTCATTTAGCATAACATTAGCGCAAACATGATCACAATAACTAGCTTTCACGTGCCGGTTGTAAAACTTTCGCTAGGATGTGTTTATTAGTGAAGTTTGTAAAGACTGCTAGCTAGCTCATTTTCCTGCTAGTCAGCGATTCGAAGGATAAACGATATGCAAGGTGTTTAATTCTGTATGAGCAAAAAATTCCGTAGCATCGATTTTGTGTTTTCTTAACATAAATTTAACGCTACACATTTCACATCTCATATTGAATGTCAGATAATAATAATAATTTCACATCTCATATTGAATGTCAGATAATAATAATAATTCTCCGGTTTCCTCCCCCGGTCCAAAAACATGCACGGTAGGTTGATTGGCACCTTGGAAAATTGTCCCTAGTGTATGAATGTGTGTGTGGTGTGTGTGTGTGTGTGTTGTGTGTGTGTGTGTGTGTGTGTGTGTGTGTGTGTGTGTGTGTGTGTGTGATGGGTTGGCATTCCATCCAGGGTGTATCCTGCCTTAATGCCCATAGACGCCTGAGATAGGCACAGACTCCCGTGACCCGAGGGAAGATCCCGAGGGAAGATCCGAGAGTTAAAGCGCTAGAAGCGTAGAATGAATGAATGAATGAATGAATAATAATTAATGCTAGTTAACTGTTTATTTCTAATAATGATCATTTCTAATAAATTGTAATGATAAAGAATGCAGGGCCTGCCCGTGATTACTAGCGGTATTTGAGTATTATGGTCAGTGAGATGATAGCTCAGTGGTCTTGAACTTTGTATTGGAAGGTCATGAGATCTGATCACAGCAACACAAAGCCGCTCAGGTGAAAGTCACTCTGAATGCTGAAAATGTAAATGTTTTGCCTGCAATTAAACATGAACTATAATTTTGTATTTATCTTATTTATTATGATGCGAGCACTCATTCCTGATTAGCAGAAACCAGTTAAATCTATACAAGTAATGTTTAACCCTGCACATCTAACACTGCACATGGAAAACTGCATATGTAACACTATATGTTTAACCCTGCACATGTAACACTGCATATGTCTAACACTGCACATGTAACACTGCACATGTAACACTATACATCCAACACTGCACATGTAACACTGCACATCATGTAACACTGCACATGTAACACTGCACATGTAACACTGCACATGTAACACTGCACATGTAACACTGCACATGTAACACTGCACATCTAACACTGCACATGTAACACTGCACATGTAACACTGCACATCTAACACTGCACATCTAACACTGCACATGTAACACTGCACATGTAACACTGCACATGTAACACTGCACATGTAACACTGCACATCTAACACTGCACATGTAACACTGCACATGTAACACTGCACATGTAACACTGCACATCTAACACTGCACATATAACACTGCACATCTAACACTGCACATATAACACTGCACATCTAACACTGCACATATAACACTGCACATCTAACACTGCACATATAACACTGCACATCTAACACTGCACATATAACACTGCACATCTAACACTGCACATATAACACTGCACATCTAACACTGCACATATAACACTGCACATCTAACACTGCACATATAACACTGCACATGCACATGTAACACTGCACATATAACACTGCACATCTAACACTGCACATGTAACACTGCACATCTAACACTGCACATGCATATATAACACTGCACATCTAACACTGCACATGCACATGTAACACTGCACATCTAACACTGCACATGCATATATAACACTGCACATGTAACACTGCACATGTAACACTGCACATGTAACACTGCACATGTAACACTGCACATGTAACACTGCACATGTAACACTGCACATGTAACACTGCACATGTAACACTGCACATGTAACACTGCACATGTAACACTGCACATGTAACACTGCACATGTAACACTGCACATGTAACACTGCACATGTAACACTGCACATGTAACACTGCACATGTAACACTGCACATGTAACACTGCACATGTAACACTGCACATGTAACACTGCACATGTAACACTGCACATGTAACACTGCACATGTAACACTGCACATGTAACACTGCACATGTAACACTGCACATGTAACACTGCACATGTAACACTGCACATGTAACACTGCACATGTAACACTGCACATCTAACACTGCACATGTAACACTGCACATGTAACACTGCACATGTAACACACATATGCACATAACACTGCACATGTAACACTGCACATGTAACACTGCACATGTAACACTGCACATGTAACACTGCACATGTAACACTGCACATGTAACACTGCACATCTAACACTGCACATGTAACACTGCACATCTAACACTGCACATGTAACACTGCACATCTAACACTGCACATCTAACACTGAATATGTAACAATGCAAATGTAACACTGCATATCTAACACTGCACATGTAACACTGCACATGTAACACTGCACATCTAACACTGCACATGTAACACTGCACATCTAACACTGCACATGTAACACTGCACATGTAACACTGCACATGTAACACTGCACATCTAACACTGCACATATGTAACACTGCACATCTAACACTGCACATATAACACTGCACATCTAACACTGCACATATAACACTGCACATCTAACACTGCACATATAACACTGCACATCTAACACTGCACATATGTAACACTGCACATGTAACACTGCACATATAACACTGCACATCTAACACTGCACATGTAACTGCACTGCACATGTAACACTGCACATGTAACACTGCACATCTAACACTGCACATGTAACACTGCACATCTAACACTGCACATGTAACACTGCACATCTAACACTGCACATGTAACACTGCACATGTAACACTGCACATGTAACACTGCACATGTAACACTATACATTGTGCATTTGTTTTTAGCATCAGGAAAATGTTGGATTCGTGCATGTAGCGCCAACTAGTGACTGTTATCTGTGTTTTAGTTCAAGAAGAGGGTATACTCTGTGTGTGTGTGTGTGTGTGTGTGTGTGTGTGTGAGTGTGTGTGTGTGTGTATGGGGTCTCCTGTGTTGAGAGCTGAGAGGCTCCATAAATCACTCTGCTGTCACACACACACACACACACACCTTCTTTCCATCTTCATATTCTTTTTTCACTTCTTGTTTTCCCCATAATCTCTCTCTCTCTCTCTCTCTCCATTCTACATTCTCTCCTTTTTGTTCATTCATTTTTAGCTTCCTCTCTATCCCTCTCTTTCTTCAGCCCGCTCTTTTTCTATCCTATTCTTTCTCCATACCTTTCTTTCTTTGTCATCCCTAACTTGCTCTATGAATTTTATCACTTTTTCTCATCCCTTTTCTATTCTTCTAATTGCTTATTTCTCTATCACTCTATTTTCCCCTCCCTCACATTCTCTATCTCTCTATTTTATCCCTCTCTGTATCAAACTCTCCATTCTTCTCACTGTCTCTACATTCCTCCTTTGCTTGTCACATTGTCCCTTCTCTCCCTCCCTCTCTCTCTCTCTCTCTCTCTCTTTTTATCTTTCACAATCTCAGTCACCATCGCTCCTATCGCTCCTTTTTTCCCTCTCTCCTCTCCTCTATCTGTTCTGTTTATCGCAGTAAATCGGGGTGACAGAGTGCAGCGATTGCTTCTGTCTTGTGAAGCGACTGGATTAAACACCAGGTCACCTTGAGGTGTGTGTGTGTATGTGTGCGCTTACATGTGTGTATGTGTGTGTGTGTGTGTGTGTGTATGTGTGTGTGTGTATGTGTATGTGTGTGCGTGTGTGTAAAACCCTCTGAGGGAAACCGTTTCTAATATTACAGTGAGGAAAGAGAAAAGACCAATAAGACCTTCACTTTACAGCACCACAGGACATTAGGCCTGATATTACATTGTGTGTGTGTGTGTGTGTGTGGTGTGTGTGTGTGTTGTGTGTGTGTGTGTTTGTGTGTATGTGTTGCCTAAGAAAATGGCTGCTATTCTGATGGTATTGCAGTCTCTCCACACACTGCTGATCGGAGTTTATGGTGCCTATAAGGTGCTTGGAAATAGATGGAAAAAACACACACACACAAACACACACACACACACACACACACACACACAGGGACTGTGGTGTTTATTAAGTTTAACGTTTTATGTGTTTTAATGCCAGGGGAAAGAATAAACCTGCTGGAAATCCTCTACAACACAAGGTAAAAGCTCTGGATCATGAATATTCATGAATATGCAAATTGCAGAAATGCCCCATGCCCTATTCTTATCCCTAATAATGGAATATTGCCATGTAAGGAATATTATAGTGAACAGAATATTGTAGTGTAGGGAATAATGCAGTGTATGGAATATTGTAATGTAGGGAATTTTGTTGTCTGAAAATTGCAGTGTATGGAATAATGCAGTGTAGGGAATATTGAAGTGTATTAGTGTAAGGAATATTGAAGTATGAAGTGTAGGGAATATTGCAGTGTAGGGAATAATGAAATAATTCAGTGTAGGGAATAATGCAGTGTAGGGAATAATGCAGTGTAGGGAATAATGAAGTGTAGGGAATATTGAAGTGTAGGGAATATTGAAGTGTAGGGAATAATGAAATAATTCAGTGTAGTGTGGGGAATATTGAAGTGTTGTGGGAATAATGCAGTGTGGGGAATATTGAAGTGTAGAGAAATTGAAGTGAAGTGTAAGGAATATTGAAGTGTAGGGAATATTGAAGTGTAGGGAATAATGCGGTAGGAAATAATTAAGTGTAGGGAATAATGCAGAGAAGGTGGGGAATATGAAATGTGTGGGGAATATTGAAGTGTAGGGAATAATTGAAGGTAGGGTAAGTGTAGGAATGGAATTGAAGTGTAGGGAATATTGAAGTGTAGGGAATATTGAAGTGTAGGGAATATTAAAGTGTAGGGAATATTGAAGTGTAGGGAATAATAGTGTAGGGAATAATGCAGTGTAGGGAATATTGAAGTGTAGGGAATATTTAAGTGTAGGGAATAATGCAGTGTAGGGAATATTGAAGTGTAGGGAATATTGAAGTTAGGGTAGTGTAGGGAATATTGAAGTGTAGGGAATATTGCAGTGTAGGGAATAATGCAGTGTAGGGAATATTGAAGTGTAGGGAATAATGAAGTGTAGGGAATAATTAAGTGTAGGGAATACTAAAGTGTAGGGAATAATAAAGTGTATAGGGAATACTGAAGTGTAGGGAATACTGAAGTGTAGGGAATACTGAAGTGTAGGGAATATTGAAGTGTAGGGAATATTGAAGTGTAGGGAATATTTAAGTGTAGGGGAAGTGTAGGGAATGCAGTGTATGGAATAATGCAGTGTAGGGAATATTGAAGTGTAGGGAATATAATGCAGTGTAGGGAATAATGCAGTGTAGGGAATATTGAAGTGTAGGGAATATTGAGTTTAGAATATTTGTTTAGGGAATATTGAAGTGTAGGGAATAATGCAGTGTAGGGAATATTGAAGTGTAGGGAATATTGAAGTGTAGGGAATATTGAAGTGTAGGGAATAATGAAGTGTAGGGAATAATTGAAGTGTTGTGGGGTGAAGTGTGGGGAATATGGGGAAATATGAAGTTTGGGTAGGAATATTGAAGTGTAGGGAATATTTAAGTTTAGGGAATATTGAAGTGTAGGGAATATTGAAGTTTAGGGAATATTTAAGTGTAGGGAATATTGAAGTGTAGGGAATATTGAAGTGTAGGGAATATTGAAGTGTAGGGAATATTGAAGTGTAGGGAATATTGAAGTGTTGAAGTGTAGTGTTGTGGGGTGGTGTGGGGAATATTGAAGTGTAGGGAATATTGAAGTTTAGGGAATATTGAAGTGTAGGGAATAATTCAGTGTAGGGAATAATGCAGTGTAGGGAATATTGAAGTGTTGTGGGGTGGTGTGGGGAATATTGAAGTGTAGGGAATATTGAAGTTTAGGAATATTGAAGTGTAGGGAATAATGTAGTGTAGGGAATAATGCAGTGTAGGGAATATTGGAGTGTAGGGAATATTGGAGTGTAGGGAATAATGCAGTGTAGGAAATAATGCAGTGTAGGGAATAATGCAGTGTAGGGAATATTGAAGTGTAGGGAATATTGAAGTGTAGGGAATATTGAAGTGTAGGGAATATTGAAGTGTTGTGGGGTGGTGTGGGGAATATTGAAGTGTAGGGAATATTGAAGTGTTGTGGGGTGGTGTGGGGAATATTGGAGTGTATGGAATATTTTGCGTAGGAAATATTGTATTGTACAAAATCCATCATTTTCTTTGAGTTTGACGACAAATGTAACCTCTGATTTTTTACATAATCGCTGTGTTTCTACATGAAGTGAAACACAAACAGAATCTCATGTAATAATAATATTATACCAGATTCTCAGAATGTAGTAAATAATAATAAAAATAAAAAGAATATAAAGTCCATGTTGTGGGATTTCATGCAGTGGAAACGAGCTGGAGACAGGAAGTGTAACGAGGTCAGCTGGAGAGACGGGTCACTGCGTGATTGACAAGAAGCTTTACATCAGTAAACCCAGACACAGTTTCAAGTGTAAATTACCCTGATGTGTGTGTGTGTGTGTGTGTGTGTGTGTGTGTGTGTAAGGAACCTTGCAGAGATTTATCAGCCTTTTAGACATCAAGAGAACCTCCTAATCGATACTTCATTATCTCTTACAGGTCCACACACACACACACACACACACACACATACACACACACACACACACATACACACACACACACACACACACACACACACACACACACACACACACACACACACACACACACACTTCATCAGTTTAAGTGGCCTTCACATTCCACAGAAAGATGTCCTCGTTCAATCCTCTCCTTCTTGACTCTCCCCATATGAGTGATGGACAGTAATGGATGGACTGTTCCACTTGCACTGGAGACTCCTTTCCTAAAAACAAGCCGTTACGAATGAAACTAGGAATATTGCGCTACTGAATTTGTACCGAATTGTATCAAATGCAATCATTTTTTCATCTGTATTAATAAATGTAGTTTAAAATTTTGTAAATATTTAATTTCCACATATTTAATTTTATTTAATCATTTTGTGCCAATTTAACTGATTAATCAGAATTAAAATAATGTTGCGTTAATTTTTTTATTATTTTTTTTTATATATTTGTTTTTTCATATCATGAAAATATATTATTTATATTATTTAACCAAACAAAATTTTTTTTAATGAAATTGACAATTTTATATGAATAAATTATTTAAATAAATAAATCAACCCAAGCCGTGACGGTTGTACCGTTACACCCCTGATCGAGACTTAATATGACTTAAAATGCATTAATATAAACGCTGTACTGCGGTGCCAGGAGGTGTTGCTGGGATTTGACCAATACAGCTGACCAATCACAATCCAGAGCTCAGCAGCAGTGTGTGTGTGTGTGTGTGTGTGTGTGTGTGAGACTGATTGAATGTGTTACAGGTTTGTAATTGCTTACTATTAATCCTAACTCTGTCTCCTTTACACACACACACACACACACACACACACACACACACACACTAATAACGTAATCTTTATGGCCCACAAGCCATGAGAGTAACAACTAGGACACGCCCACACATCATGAGAGAAACAACTAGGACACGCCCACAGACTATGAGAGAAACAACTAAGACACGCCCACATGCCGTGAGAGTAACAACTAGGACACGCCCACACACCACGAGAGAGACAATTAGGACACGCCCACAGACTATGAGAGAAGCAAATAGAACACGCCTACACACCATGAGAGAAACAACTAGGACACGCCCACACACCACGAGAGAGACAATTAGGACACACAGACTATGAGAGAAACAACTAGGACACGCCCACATGCCCACACACCATGAGAGTGAGAGAAACAACTAGGACACGCCCACACACCATGAGAGAAACAACTAGGACACGCCCACACACCATGAGAGAAACAACTAGGACACGCCCACACACCATGAGAGAAACAAATAGAACCCACACACCATAGGACACGCCCACACACCATGAGAGTAACAACTAGGACACGCCCACACACCATGAGAGAAACAACTCTTATGAGAGTAACAACTAGGACACGCCCACACATCATGAGAGAAACAACTAGGACACGCCCACACATCATGAGAGAAACAACTAGGACACGCCCACACACAATGAGAGAAACAATTAGGACACGCCCACACACCATGAGAGAAACAACTAGGACACGCCCACACATCATGAGATTTACATGTGTGTGTAAATGAGGAGGGTTTGTGTGTAAATGGGGAGGGTTGTGTGTAAATAGGGAGGGTTGTGTGTAAATGAGGAGGGGGGTTGTGTGTAAATGAGGAGGGTTGTGTGTAAATGAGGAGGGTTGTGTGTAAATGGGGAGGGTTGTGTGTAAATGGGGAGGGTTGTGTGTAAATGAGGAGGGTTTGTGTGTAAATGGGGAGGGTTGTGTGTAAATGGGGAGGGGTTGTGTGTAAATGAGGAGGGTTGTGTGTAAATAGGGTTGTGTGTAAATAGGGAGGGTTGTGTGTAAATAGGGAGGGTTGTGTGTAAATAGGGAGGGTTGTGTGTAAATGTGTGTAAATGAGGAGGGTTGTGTGTAAATGGGGAGGGTTGTGTGTAAATGAGGAGGGTTGTGTGTAAATGGGGAGGGTTGTGTGTAAATGAGGAGGGTTGTGTGTAAATGGGGAGGGTTGTGTGTAAATGATTGGGAGGGTTGTGTGTAAATGAGGAGGGTTGTGTGTAAATGGGGAGGGTTGTGTGTAAAGGTTTGTGTGTAGAGGAGGGTTGTGTGTAAATATGGGGAGGGTTGTGTGTAAATGAGGAGGGTTGTGTGTAAATGAGGAGGGTTGTGTGTAAATGAGGAGGGTTTGTGTGTAAATGAGGAGGGTTGTGTGTAAATAGAGGAGGGTTGTGTGTAAATAGGGAGGGTTGTGTGTAAATGAGGAGGGTTGTGTGTAAATGAGGAGGGTTGTGTGTAAATGGGGAGGGTTGTGTGTAAAGGTTTGTGTGTAGGGAGGGTTGTGTGTAAATGGGGAGGGTTGTGTGTAAATGAGGAGGGTTGTGTGTAAATAGAGAGGGTTGTGTGTAAATAGGGAGGGTTGTGTGTAAATAGGGAGGGTTGTGTGTAAATAGGGAGGGTTTGTGTGTAAATGGGGAGGGTTGTGTGTAAATGAGGAGGGTTGTGTGTAAATGAGGAGGGTTGTGTGTAAATAGGGAGGGTTGTGTGTAAAAAGGGTTGTGTGTAAATTGGGAGGGTTGTGTGTAA
>JACRUU010000003.1:4620867-4625867 GCA_030449085.1 Kryptopterus vitreolus
GTGTGTGTGTGTGTGTGTGTGTGTGTGTGTGTGTGTGTGTGTGTGTGTGTGTGTGTGTGCGCTGAATCAGATCGATCTTAATCTACTGATCTCAGTTTTATCCACAGGAACTTCCCTTTAACATCCCCACACACACACACACACACACACACACACACACACACACACACACACACACACACACACACACACACACACACACACACACACACACACCACACACACTGTCCGCTTCTCTCTGTCCATTATTGGATGAATCTCTTCTTTTACTCATCCTTGACCCCCCCCCCACATGGTCGCAGATAGGCCACGCCCCCACTGCCTGTAGCTCCGCCTCTTTGGTCCATTTCAAAAGCATGATGTAATGATTTTTTTTAATGCTGTCTGTTTTTATGCTACTGCAGTGCAGTGAAGCATTCACTACTATCTCTATCACACACACACACACACACACACACACACACACACACACACACACACTCACACACACACACACACACACTCACACACACACACACACACACACACACACACACACCACACACACCCCCACAAAAAAACCCAACACAACACACACACACACACACCCTCACACACACACACACACACTCACACACACACACACACACACTACACACACACACACACATACACACACACACACACACACACACACACGTATAAAAAAAATCCAACATGTGACCCATTGCACCTTTAACTGTCTCTTATTTAATGAGATTTAGTGAGAGATAGACAGATGAGAGAAAGAGTGAGAGATAGACAGATGGAGAGACAGCATGAGAGATAGACAGATGGAGAGACAGCGTGAGAGATAGACAGATGAGAGAAAGAGTGAGAGATAGACAGATGAGAGAAAGAGTGAGAGATAGACAGATGGAGAGACAGCATGAGAGATAGACAGATGGAGAGACAGCATGAGAGATAGACAGATGGAGAGACAGCGTGAGAGATAGACAGATGGAGAGACAGCGTGAGAGATAGAAAGATGGAGAGACAGCATGAGAGATAGACAGATGAGATACAGCAGGAGAGATAGACAGATGGAGAGACAGAGTGAGAAAAAGACAGATGAGATACAGCATGAGAGGTGGAGAGACAGTGTGAGAGATAGACAGATGGAGAGGAAGCGTGAGAGATAGACAGCGTGAGAGACAGCGTGAGAGATAGACAGAATGAGAGATATACAGATGGAGAGACAGCATTAGAGATAGACAGATAGAGAGACAGCATGAAGTGAGATAGACAGAATCAGAGATAGACAGATGGAGAGACAGTGTGAGAGATAGACAGATGGATGAGAGACAGCATGAGAGATAGACAGATAGAGATAGACAGAGTGAGAGATAGACAGATGGAGACAGAGTGAGAGATAGACAGATGGAGAGACAGCATGAGAGATAGACAGATAGAGACAGAGTGAGAGATAGACAGATGGAGACAGCGTGAGAGACAGCGTGAGAGATAGACAGATGAGAGATATACAGATGGAGAGACAGCATGAGAGATAGACAGATAGAGAGACAGATGAGATAGAGAATCAGAGATATACAGATGGATGGCAGAGGAGAGACAGATGGTGAGAGTGAGAGATAGACAGACGGAGAGACAGCTTGAGAGATAGACAGATGGAGAGACAGAGTGAGAGATAGACAGATGAGAGACAGATAGATGCAGAGACAGCATGAGAGACAGACTAGAGAGACAGCGTGAGAGATAGACAGATAGAGACAGAGTGAGAGATAGACAGATGGAGAGACAGGGTGAGAAGTAGACAGATGGAGAGACAGAGTGAGAGATAGACAGACAGATGGAGAGACAGACAGACAGAAGAGAGACAGATAAGTGAGAGACAGACAGCGTAGACAGATGGAGAGACAGTGTGAGAGATAGACAGATGGAGACAGAGAAGCGTGAGAGATGACAGCGTGAGAGACAGCGTAGACAGAATGAGAGATATACAGATGGAGAGACAGCATTAGAGATAGACAGATAGAGAGACAGCATGTGAGATAGACAGAATCAGAGATATACAGATGGAGAGACAGTGTGAGAGATAGACACTGTGAGAGACAGACAGACGGAGAGACAGCGTGAGAGATAGACAGATGGAGAGACAGAGTGAGAGATAGACAGACAGATGGAGAGACAGGGTAAGAAATAGACAGATGGAGAGACAGAGTGAGAGATAGACAGACAGATGGAGAGACAGGGTAAGAAATAGACAGATGGAGAGACAGAGTGAGAGATAGACAGAGATGGAGAGACAGATGGATGCAGAGACAGCATGAGAGATAGACAAATGGAGAGACAGCGAAGATTCAGAGACAGATGAGAGATAGACCGTGTGAGAGATAGACAGAGGAGAGACAGCATTCACTACCATCTCTACCACACACACACACACACACACACACACACACACACACACACACACACACACACACACACACACACACACACACACACACACCCACACACCTTCCATCGGTATAATAAAACCCAACATGTGACCCATTGCACCTTTAACTGTCTCTTATTTAATGCGTCCCCTGTGAACTGAAATCATTAAAGAAAAAGGCAAAAAAAAAGAGGATCAAAGAGCGGAAGAACGAGACAGAAGAAAAGAGACTCTCTCTCTCTCTCTCTCTCTCTCTCTCGTTCTTTCATCCTGCAGAGAATCTTTTATTCATCCTTTTTATCAGGGCGGTTGTCGAGTTAAATCATTCATGACGTGTCATAGGCGGAGTCGCTTCCTCGCCTCGGGGCCAAAATCAAACTTTATAACGAGTGTCAACGGAAAAAAAACCTTCATTCATGCGCGGGATTTACGCGTCACATGACCACCAAAATCACATGACCACCAAAATCACATGACCACCAAAATCACATGATGTCAGATAAATACAAATAAACAATTATTTTTAGGATTGTTTTTTTTTTTTTTTTTTTAAATAAAATTCAAACAAACAAAAAAATAGAATTAAAAAAATGAGAAACGTTTTGTACGGAATTTGAAAATTGTGAAATTAATGAAGAAAAAACAATAAACATTTAAGTAAACATTTAAATAAGTAAAAAGAAAAGTGTGACAATGTGGTGATAGACAGATGAACACGGAGAGGAATAAACAGAAAGAATGAAAGGTGGACCAAAAAAAAGAGATGGACGGATGGAGACAGTGAAAGGCAGACAAAGTGAAAGAAGAGAAACAGAGTAAGAGATAGAAAGATGAATGCAGAGTGAAAGACAGACGGATTAAAGCGGAAGGAGAAAAGACAGGTGTAGAGAGTGATAGAAAAAGAGGGAGACGGACAGATAAGGCAGAGTGACGCAGAGCAAGAGCTAGACATATGAGTGACAGAGTGAGAGATAGACAGACAGAGAGACAGCATGAGAGATGACAGAGATAGACAGACGGAGAGACAGTGAGAGAGATAGACAGATGGAGAGACAGCGTGAGAGATAGACAGATGGATAGACAGCGTCAAAGATAGACAGATAGATATAGCATGAGAGATAGACAGACGGAGAGACAGAGAGAGAGACAGACGAAAAGACAGAGTGAGAGATAGACAGAGGGAGAGACTGTGAGAGATAGAGATATACAGACAGAGAGAGACAGCAGCATTGAGAGATAGACAGACAGAGAGACAGCGTGAGAGATAGACAGATAGAGAACAGCATGAGAGATAGACAGACAGAGAGACAGCGTGAGAGATAGACAGACAGAGAGACAGTGAAGAGAGCAACAGAGAGCAATACGTGAGAGATAGACAGACAGAGAGATACGCGTGAGAGATCGACCTGAGACAGACGGAGAGACACACGTGAGAGATGTGAGAGACAGACAGAGACAAAAGCGTGTAGAGTGAGACAGACAGACGGAGAGACAGCGTGAGAGATAGACACTGTGAGAGACAGACAGACGGAGAGACAGCGTGAGAGACAGTAGACATGAGAGACTGAGAGATAGACACTGTGAGACAGACAGACGATAGACAGCGTGAGAGACCTGTAGAGAGACAGACGAAACAGCGTGAGAGATAGACACTGTGAGAGACAGACAGACGGAGAGACAGCGTGAGAGATAGACACTGTGAGAGACAGACAGACGGAGAGACAGCGTGAGAGATAGACACTGTGAGAGACAGACAGACGGAGAGACAGCGTGAGAGATAGACACTGTGAGAGACAGACAGACGGAGAGACAGCGTGAGAGATAGACACTGTGATGAGAGACAGACGTGAGAGATAGACAGACGGAGAGACAGTGTGAGAGATAGACACTGTGAGAGATAGACAGACGGAGAGACAGCGCGAGTGGAAAAACAAATCCCGAAAAAGTTGGGAACTCAAATTCAAAGGCAACTTGAGGAAAGTCGGAACGCCAGGCCCCGCTCCGAGCTCCATCACTTTATCACTCCATCACTTTATCACTCCATCACTATCACTTCATCAGCGTGCATTACGGGGAGCTCATAAGTCAGAGTGTGTGTTGGCGCTCGGTGCAGGATTGCGTTAGAGATTCCCTGCAGATTTAAGATGGAAAAATGGAGACAGGAAGAAGATGAAGAAGAAAAAAATGAAGGACGAGACAGAGAGAGAGAGAGAGAAAGAGAGAGAGAGAGAGAGAGAGAGGGAAAGCCTGGAGCGCTCCACAATATTGTTTGGCCATTCCTCCGAATGAGAGAAGCTCGAACGTCCAGTGTTTAAACGTGTTATCTAAATATAAGGGTTACTGAAACACTCTCTCTCTCTCTCCCTCTCTCCCTCTCTCTCTCTCCCTCCCTCTCTCCCTCTCTCCGCACTAAACTCAATCTAACAGAGGGTATAACTGTATTGGGAAGTTTTCCTCTCAGCCCTCGAGCTGCACATCCTCCTCTCTGTCATTCCATCACAGCTTTATGTGCTTTTATAAAAGCGGAGAGAGAGAGAGAAAAAAAAGAGGAAAAATATCATTTTTTTTCCCTCCCTTTCCT
>JACRUU010000003.1:4638367-4645867 GCA_030449085.1 Kryptopterus vitreolus
CACACACGCTACACACTACACACACACTACACACACTACACACACTCTAGACATGCTAGACACACACACCACACTCTGTCTCTCAAGTAACATCCAGATGTAACACAAAAGTAACACACACACACTACACACTACACACACACTTCACACACTACACACACTCTAGACACTCTAGACACACACACTACACTCTGTCTCTCAAGTAACATCCAGATGCAACACAAAAGTAACACACACACACTACACACACTACATACACACTCACACACACTACACTACACACAAACACACACACTACACACACTACTCACACACTACTCACACACACCACTCACAACACACACACACACACACACACACACACACACACATACACACACACACACAACACACACACTACTACACACACACACACACACACACACAATACACAACACACACCTACACACACACACTACACACACAGTACACACAGGACACTACACACACACACACACACTACACACACAGTACACACACTACACACACACAACCACACACACACACACGTACACACACTACACACACTACACACACTACACACACACTACAAACACACTATACACACACACACTACACACACACACACAGTCCACACACACAGTACACACACACACTACGATACACACACACACACACACACACACACTACACACACACTATACACACACACACACACACACACTACACACACAGTACACAGACTATACACACACTACACACACACTACACACACTATACACACACAACACACACACATACACACACGACACACACACATACACACACACACACACACACACACACACAGGGACCACACACACACACACACACACATACACACACAGTACACACACTTACACACACACCACACACACACACACTACACACACACACAAGTACACACACTACACACACACACACACACTACACACACACACACAACACACACACACACACACAAACACACACACACACACTATACACACACACACACACAACACAACTACACACACACACCCACACACAACACACACATACACACTACACACACAGTACACACACACACACACACACACTACACTACACACACACACACACACACACATACACACAAGGGGCGCTCACACACACTACACACACTACACACACACAACACACACACACACACACACACACACACACTACACACACACACACACACACACACACACTCACACACACACACAACACACTACACACACACAGTACACACACTATACACACACACTACACACACACACACACACACTACACACAACACACACATACACACACACACACAGTACACACACAGTACACACACACTACACACACTACACACTACACACACTACACAACACACACACACACACACACACACTACACACACACACACACACACACTACACACACACACACAACACACACACCTCCACCCCACCACAACAACACACTCACACACAGTACACACACACTACCCACTACACACACACTACACAACACACACACACACACCACACTAAACACACATGTACACACACCGTACACACACACACACACACAGTACACACACACACACACTACACACACACACCCACCACTACACACACACACAGGACACACACACTACACACAGACACACACTCACACACACACACACTACACACCACTATACATACATACATACATGTACACACACACACAGTACACCAACACTACACACACACACTACACACACACTACACACACACTCCACACACAACACACAGTCACACACACACACACACACACACACACGTACACACACTACACACACTACACACACTACACACACAACACACCACACTACACACACTACACACTACACACACTATACACACACTACACACACACTACACACACTACACACTACACACACAACACACACACTACACACACACACACCGTACACACACACACAGTACACACACACTACACACACACACACACAACACAAACAAACACAACTACCACACACAGTACACACACTACACACACACACCACACACTACACACACACTCCACTCACACACACACACACAAACGAGTACACACACACTACACACACACTCCACACACAGTACACACACACACACATTACACACACACACTACACACACAAATTACACACAACACTACCACACACACTACACACATACACCACTATACCACACACACGTACACACACACACACACACACACTATACACACACACTCAACCACACACATACACGACACACACACACACAGTACACACACACACACACCTATACACACACACACACTACACACACACACACTACACACACTACACACACAGTACACACAATATACACACACTACAAACACACTACACACTACACACACACACTACACACACTCCACACACTATACACACACACTCCACACACTCCACACACTCCACACACTACACACACTACATACACACTCCACACACAGTACACACTCTACACACACTCTACAAACACTACACACACTCCACACACAGTACACACACTACACACACACTACACAATTTCTTCCCACTTTGTCTCTCTTTATTAGAAACAATTTTGGACAAATGAAGAACACGTATTTCATCTGTTAATGGAACCTTCTGGAGCGTTCAGGGCATCCCATAACTTCTCTAAAGTTTCTGCAAACCTGATTGTTTTCCAAAAGAAACACACACACACACACACACACACACACACACACACACACCGTGTGGAGTTTTGTGCAGCAGCACTTCCCTCGCATTAACACAGGAAGCCGGGATTGACATTGGAGCCTGAAGAACTCGACCCTGCTGGTCTCCAGATTGTGTTGGCAGAGCGCTGGACACCGCACACAGCACCACTCTGGGAAACGGGACTGTGGTGGGGATTTGAACAGATGGACCCCGAAAGTCGAGCGTCCACTCACCCTCGGAGTTCTTGGAATGGCTTTGGTACAGTTGCGGTCGTGCGATGATAAAGCAGGGGGCGCCTTTTACCGCCGGGTATGCAAGATGGTGACACCAAACCCTTCCGGAAAAAACAGGGGTAAATTTGGGACCAGGAGATTGCTGGTTCAAATCCCACCATCACTACCGAGCTACCACTAGAGGGCACCTTGAGCGAAGGTCCTTAACCCTTGATGGCTTAAGTCGCTCTGGATCAGGGCGTCGAACAAATGCTGTAAATGTACATGCAAGGCTCCTCCCGGCCAGTGTGTGGCGCTGTATAGAATACTATTTATCCTCCCTATGAGCAAGTCCATGGGTTTCACATCGGGCTTATGAAGAGTTCTTGAGATACCTGATCAGAAGGTCATCTGATCATTAGGTTGCGAGTTCAAATCCCTCAACTTGCCACTGAATGTATGAGGGTTAAGGGGATTTGATCAAAGGGTGGTGGTAGATTAATATTTGAGGCATTGGGGCATCTCATTGGGGCTCCTGAGAAAGGCCCTTAGCTGCTCGTTTGCAGGAATGAGATCAAACGTAAGATATTCCGGATAAGAACGTCCGCCATATATAAGGTAAAAGTTTGGGGTTTGAACTTTTAGCCTTCTGCTGGTGATATCTTTAACCAATACCATCAGCCTCGGGTCCACCATAGTGCCCCTGCTGGAGACTTGAGCAAGGCCCTCAACCATCAACTGGAAGTGTCTTACTGGGGTATAAAGTCAGGGGTCCAAGCAAGGCCCCCTCAGACCCGCTCATTTTACGCCCTCGTCCGGAGCGAGTGAAGAGTGGTGGTGGGACTTGAACCAGCAACCATCCAGTCCATAATCCAACGCCTTAACCCCTGAGCTACACCCTCCCTAGCTCCTCGTGGCACCTCCCTTACGCCCCAGCGAAGAATTTCTCCCTACCATAAAGAACTTTTTTTCCCCGATAATTTTTTTTATTTATTATTTATTATTATTAGTTTGTTATTTGTATGTTTAGTGGGGGGTGGGGGTGGGGGACAAACAAACAAACACTAGAACGAAACATTCCTGCTGCTTTATTCATTCGGGGGGGGGGGGTAAGTTTGACCTCCCACCCTATTCAATGACTGCACTCTTCAGTCGGTGTATAATCGTCCGGCCTGACTTACCCCCATGTCTAAGGGTACGAGCCTGAGAAATCTCCATTTATCTCCATTTAGGAATGGATTTTAGCCGAGTTCACACTCAGCAAGGCTTTTAAAACAAACACTATCACGGACGGCATTTATCACGGGCGGAAAGCGAACATCCAGAAGGCGCCAGAAACCCCCACGTACTTATTTGTAACCTTAGCGAAAAAATAGTCTGAATGCTACTATAGATAGATAGATAGATAGACAGATAGAATTTAATATCCGGAGTGTGTTTTCAGTGTAGCGAAGTTCACGACAACGACAACAACAACGACGGAAAAAAAAAAGCACAACTTGGCAGATCTTTTAAAACTCGATTAGCCACAAAGCTCCGAGCGGAGTGTATTAAACCTGCCGTAAAGTTTTACGCTAATCCAATTCAACGCAATCCAAAACAAGCGGAGGATCGCAGCGACGGCGCAGGCGTCTCCGAAGCGTCGCGTTCGCGGCGGCCGCGCCAGGGTCTAATCTTCATAATGTAGTCCATGCGACACGCTGCAGCCTTTTCAAACTCCTGGTTAAGCTCAAACCCAGCCCCTTCCCCCCCCTCCCTCTTTGGGGGCGGGAGTAAATATTTATGCTCATCGGGTTGGTTCCCATCCGGATATAAAAAGACGTGTCAGGAAGGTGTGTTTTTATATCCGTGCTTTTATTCCTCCTACACACTGACCGCATGGTTGCGCAACGAATTGCGCCGCTGCCTGGAGGCGCGACGATCCCGGGATCACTTCTTACTGCCGATCCCAAACAAATGTCGTGATTTGTGTAAGACTAATGCTGTTGGCGTTTTACTATTCTGGTGTATATGACTACATGGGGAAGGTGCACGGCCCTGATATACCGGTGTGTAAGAATACCTTCTTGGTGTGTGTTACCATATTAGTGTGTAAGGATGCGAAGGGAAGACGGATGTGTAACATCTTTATATGGATGCATGGATGGCTGCGATCGATCAGGGATCAATAGTGATTGGCCACCCCGAACACACGGACCACACAGACCATCCTGACCACTCCGATCACCCAGACCACTCCGATCCCCCCATCGCCCCGATCACACTGACCACACAGACCACACAGACCATCCTGACCACTCCGATCCCCCCATCGCCCCGATCACACTGACCACACAGACCACACAGACCATCCTGACCACTCCAATCACCCAGACCACTCCGATCCCCCATCGCCCCTATCACACTGACCACACAGACCACACAGACCATCCTGACCACTCCAATCACCCAGATCACCCAGACCACTCCGATCCCCCATCGCCCCGACCACTCCGATCACACACACTGACCACACAGACCACACAGACCATCCTGACCACTCCAATCACCCAGACCACTCCAATCCCCCATCGCCCCGATCACACTGACCACACAGACCACACAGACCATCCTGACCACTCCAATCCCCCCATCGCCCCGATCACACTGACCACACAGACCACACAGACCATCCTGACCACTCCAATCACCCAGACCACTCCGATCCCCCATCGCCCCGATCACACTGGCCACACAGACCACACGGACCATACAGACCACTCCGATCACCCAGACCACTCCGATCCCCCCATCGCCCCTATCACACTGACCATCCAGACCACTCCGATCACCCAGACCACTCCAACCGATCCACCCAGACCACTCCGATCACCCAGACCACTCCGATCCCCCATCGCCCCGATCACACTGACCACACAGACCACACGGACCATCCAGACCACTCCGATCACCCAGACCACTCCGACCACCCAGACCACTCCGATCCCCCCATCGATCCACCACTCCGACCACCCAGACCACTCCAGACCCCCGACCCTCGCCCCCCCATCCCCCGATCACACTGACCACACAGACCACACGGACCATCCTGACCACTCCGATCCCCCCATCGCCCCGATCACACTGACCACACAGACCACACGGACCATCCTGACCACTCCGATCCCCCCATCGCCCCGATCACACTGACCACACAGACCACACGGACCATCCTGACCACTCCGATCACCCCCAGACCACTCCGATCCCCCATCGCCCCGATCACACTGACCACACAGACCACACAGACCATCCTGACCACTCCAATCACCCAGACCACTCCAATCCCCCATCGCCCCGATCACACTGACCACACAGACCACACAGACCATCCTGACCACTCCAATCACCCAGACCACTCCGATCCCCCCATCGCCCCGATCACACTGACCACACAGACCACACAGACCATCCTGACCACTCCAATCACCCAGACCACTCCGATCCCCCATCGCCCCTATCACACTGACCACACAGACCACACAGACCATCCTGACCACTCCGATCACCCAGACCACTCCGAATCCCCCATCGCCCCGATCACACTGACCATCCAGACCACTCCGATCACCCAGACCACTCCGATCACCCAGACCACTCCGATCCCCCATCGCCCCGATCACACTGACCACACAGACCACACGGACCATCCTGACCACTCCAATCACCCAGATCCCCCCATCGCCCCGATCACACTGACCACACAGACCACACAGACCATCCTGACCACTCCAATCACCCAGACCACTCCGATCCCCCATCGCCCCGATCACACTGGCCACACAGACCACACGGACCATACATCACCCAGACCACTCCGATCACCCAGACCACTCCGATCCCCCATCGCCCCGATCACCCACACACTGACCATCCAGACCACTCCGATCCACCCAGACCACTCCGATCACCCAGACCACTCCGATCCCCCATCGCCCCGATCACACTGACCACACAGACCACACGGACCATCCAGACCACTCCGATCACCCAGACCACTCCGATCACCCAGACCACTCCGATCCCCCCATCGCCCTGATCACACTGACCACACAGACCACACGGACCATCCAGACCACTCCGATCCCCCCCATCACTCCGACCACCCCGACCACTTCGACCAATCTGACTACTCCAACCATCCGACCACTCTGATCACCCTGACCATGCAGACCACTCCGACTACTCTGATCACCCCAACCACGTGGACCACCCTGACCACGTGGACCACTTCGACCACTCTGACCACCCCGACCACTCCAATCATCCCGACCACTGATCACCCCAACCACACAGACCACCCCGACCACGTGGACCACCCCGACTACTCTGACAATCCCAACCACACAGACCACCCCGACCACGTGGACCACCCGACCACTCTGACCATCCTGACAACACAGACCACCCCGACCACTCTAACCATCCTGACCACTCTGATCACCCTGACCACGTGGA
>JACRUU010000003.1:4660867-4663367 GCA_030449085.1 Kryptopterus vitreolus
CATTCCCAACTACACGTTCCCAACTACACATTCCCAACGACACATTCCCAATGACACATTCCAGACACATTCCCAACGTGTTCCCAACTACACCAAAATTCCCAACAAAAAACTTCCCATTCCACATCAATCCCTGTGTGTGTGTCGTCTCGTTATCTGTGGGTGTTGTGTGTGTGTGTGTGTGTGTGTGTGTGTGTGCGTGTATGTGCGTGTTTGTGTGGTGTGTGTGTGTGTGTGTGAATGTGTGTGTGTGTGTGTGTGTGTGTAAGGATGAACAGGAAGCTCTTACCAGTGTGTGCAGAAGTGGGAGTCCTAAATGCCAGAGCTGCTGCGTGAGGAATCCACTACACACCGCGTTCCTGAACACGGCTAGACTTCCAGACTTACACACGCCGCTATCTGCATACAGGAGAACACACACACACACACACACACACACAACCCACACACACACACACACACACACAACACACACACACACACAGGTGAGAGATATTACATGCAGTGTGGTGTGTGTGTGTGTGTGTGTGTGTGTGTGTGTGTGTTGTGTGTGTGAACTTTTGTTGTATATATTCTCTTCAATTCCCTTCCACTCTTTTTTATTACAATCAGCAACACCAACTCTACACAACTCAACTCTATACAACTCTATTCTATACAACTCAACTCTATACAACTCAACTCTATACAACTCTAACTCTATACAACTCAACTCTATACACACTCACTCTACGCTACACAACTATATTCTATACAACTCTACTCTCCACAACTCTACACTCTACTCTAACTCTACTCAACTCTACTCTACACACTCAACTCAACTCAACTCTACTCTACTCACTCTACTCTACTACCTCAACTCTACTCTACTCTAACTCTATCTACTCTACTCTACTCTACTCAACTCTACTCTACACAACTCAACTCTACTCTACACAACTCAACTCTACTCTACTCAACTCTACTCTATACAACTCTACTCTACACAACTCAACTCTACACAACTCAACTCTACTCTATACAACTCTATTCTATACAACTCTACTCTACACAACTCAACTCTACTATACACAACTCAACTCTACTCTATACAACTCTATCTACACAACAACTCTCCGCCTCTACAAACCAACTCTATTCTATTCTACTCTACTCTATTCTACTCTACTCTACTCTACTCTACTCAACTCTACTCACTCTACTCTACACAACTCAACTCTACACAACTCAACTCTACTCTACACAACTCAACTCTATGCTATACTCAACTCTACTCTACACAACTCAACTCTACTCTACACAACTCAACTCTATTCTATACAACTCTACTCTACACAACTCTACTCAACTCTACTCTACACTCTACTCTACACAACTCAACTCTACTCTACTCTACAACTCAACTCTACTCTATACAACTCTACTCTACACAACTCAACTCTACTCTACACAACTCAACTCTATTCTATACAACTCTACTCTACACAACTCAACTCTACTCTATACAACTCAACTCTACTCTATACAACTCTATTCTATACAACTCTACTCTACACAACTCTATTACTCTACTCTCATACAACTCTACACACTCTCTATACTCAACTCTATTCTACACACTCAACTCTACTCTATACAACTCTATTCTACTCTATACAACTCTATTCTACACAACTCAACTCTACTCTATACAACTCTATTCTACACAACTCTACTCTACACATCTGTTCATCATCCCCACCCTATTCCATTCAAATCTATTTCACTTTATTTTATTGACTAAACTCTACTATATTCGATTGTCTTCCTCTCAGCTCTATTTTACTCCCCTCCTCTCTGTTCTACACGACTCTAATGCGTTCCATTCACTTGCTCACTTTTACACTGAACGCTATAATGCTTTATATCTACTCTACTCCACTCACGTCTCCTTGATATGACACGACTTTAGGCTACAGCGTGTCGCTTTGACTCAACTCTACACAAACTCTACACACACAAATATTATTATATTATTCATTCATTCATTCATCTTCTAGCGCTTTATCCGATCTTCCCTCGGGTCACGGGGAGTCTGTGCCTATCTCAGGTGTCTATGGGCATTAAGGCAGGATACACCCTGGATGGAATGCCAACCCATCACACACACACACACACACACACACACACACACACACACACACACCACACACACACACACATTCATACACTAGGGACAATTTTCCAAGGTGCCAATCAACCTACAGTGCATGTTTTTGGACCGGGGGAGGAAACCGGAGAACCCGGAGAAAAACCTCCTTGAGGCACGGGGAGAACATGCACAAACTCCACACACACATGGCCGAGACGGGAATCGAACCCCGATCCTGGCGGTGTGAGGCGAACGTGCTAACCACTACGCCACCGTGCCCCTCTTATTATTATATTATATATACACAAATATTACCAGTCCAGCGAGGGAACTTCTGCTTGCAGTGGATTTTATAAATATAGCGGG
>JACRUU010000003.1:4670867-4675867 GCA_030449085.1 Kryptopterus vitreolus
TGTGGGGGGGGTTAGAGTGCATGATAGCAGAGAGACCGAGAGAGAGACTGAGAGCGATCGAGAGTGAGAAAGAGAGAGAGAGTGAGAAGAGAGAGAGAGAGAGAGAATTCCCCTCGTACTGCAGTATGGTGTATGGGAATGGATTAGTGAAACGGGGGTTTTCTCTCCTGACGTTGTTCTCCTGCACTTTGCAGACACGCCGTCTCGTGTCCAACTCCAGCTGCTAACATCTGCTAACCGCTCAAATAAAAAACACAAACAAACAACAACAACAACAACAACAACAACTCCCAGTCACTATCTTTAATTGGGATAAAGCACTTGAAACAATTGAAAACAGCTCCAGTACCGCCGCCAGATCTTTAACGCAAACATACCGATGTACGGCGAAGCACCGAAAATAATAAATTCCTATATATTTACATAATATATAAATAAATAAATATAAACAAGGGAATAAAAAAAAAACCCAAACGTGTGGGATCGTGGAAGATTTGGACCTTTAATTGGTAAAAGTGGCTTCGGCCTGACACTTAAAAGACGACCAAGGGGCCCGCAAGAAGGGTCTTATCCGCCAAATTATTCATCGCAAGGAAAAGCGAGCGCATTCAACATCGTGGACAGAAGGAGCTGGAGGGGACGACGGAGGAGCGACGGGGGAGCGCGGAGCGCCACGATACACACTGCCGTCAACGAGGGTAGCGGGTTTCCGGGGGGGGGTGAGGGGGGTGAGGGGGGTGAGGGGGGTGATTAGGGGGGGTGAGGGGGTGAGGGGGGGGTGAGGTGGGTGAGGGGGTAAGACACTACGGAGAAAGAACATGCAGCACTGTAGGAGTAGCGGCATTCCCATTAATAGGGAATTCCAAATCCCAGAATTCATAGCGTTTTAAGGCACACAACCTTAAAAATCTTATTGAGGCTTGATGGAGGGATGAACTGATGAATAATGGATGGATGGAAGGAATGGCCGGTTTGAATAATGGAGGAGAGTGAAAAATAAATTGGATACAGGGGGGGAATTGCTAATCGGAAAAGGGTAAGTAGGATGGGACAAAACGGAGGAACTGAGTATTAGACAATACGAGTGAAAGCAAAATGGTGAAATGGATGGGGCAATACCAGCTTTTTAACGTGCGGCGGGAAATGTAGGTTGCAACAAAAAAAAAACGAATAATAGGAAAAGTCACTGAGTGATTTGATGAGAGACATAGGCATAGGACTCCACTGGCACTTGAGGCGTGAAATGATTGGGAGATAAAAGGACGGTGGGATAGTGGGTGGGGGGTACTGGCCCGACCTATGGGGTGGTGATAACGGGAAATATTGTGGACAAATCTGGACGGAATGATCCATGTGTTCGAAAACCGCCACGGCAGGCCACAACAATATGGAGCCAAAAACTATTGGAGCCCGTTGTACAACACAAAGGCCCTTAACCACTACAATTAGGAACATCAGATTGTGTAGAAGAAAAGTCACAAGAAATACATGTAGGGGGGGGATAAGGCTAAAAAGCTTCTAAAAAATGCCAGCAAGGTGGTTGCGAAAAGACTGAAACGACCAAAGGAATGTTTAATGAAGAAGGTTGAAGAAGTGAAGAACGGGAATAGAGAAGATAAACCTGTTTGCATCAAATGGATGGAGGCTGGGAAACTAGCTAAACACGGGCTGTGTGATGAAATACTGGATGAGATGGCGGGTCGGTATGAACCCTAGTTTGGGGACTCAGGGTGAGGCTGGACGTGAGAAAAAATTGATGAGCGGTCACAACTGATATGCCTCGGGCGTTAACTGAAGAAATGGAGGGCAATCACTGATTGCCTCCGAAAATTGGGCTAGCAGTAATTCGTAGAGTGGGACAGTGGGGGGGGTGGACTAACAACATTGGGCAAACAATGAATAAACGTGGAAGTGGATGGATGAAGATAGATAAAACTGATAAAAAAAAAATAAGAAGAAGGAAAAGGCTAACGGAAGGAAAAGGGGGTGAATACCAAATTCGCTAGTCCACCGATGTTTTCCACATAAGTTGGGCTTAAAGACTGAAGGCGTGGCATAGGCTAGAGGTGCAAACCTGTCGTGCCTAAGTGTCATAAAAAAAAGGGGGAATAAGCTCTAGGGAGCAGATGGTTGGTACGCGAATAAACTGAAATGAATACGCGTGGCTAGTAGAATACAAGCTCGCGTACAAAGCATCAGCAATCGATAGCTAATAGGGTCTCGCATAAACTCGCTAAGGATCGATGTGAACTGTATGGCTGGGAGATGGCTTGTAATCGGACAAGTATGATAAATGGTATCTAAAAAACGACTGCTCAATACCATACAAATTAACCCACGCACTTCTGACAAGCTGCCACGTCGACATTACATTATTTATTGTAGAATGCACCAAAAAGGTGTACAGGCTACCTTCAATTGAGTTATAGTACATGACGGCGGAGTACATGGTACGCTTATTTATTGTATAGTACGCGCTGCTCCGAGTTATTACGAATTAACTAAAAGATAAAACACAGTACGATGACATTAGTTTATTGTAGATATAACCAAAAAAGAAGGGTAGGGGGGGGGCAGCAGAAAAAAATTAGGTAGGGGGTGAGTGTATGAGTAGGCCAACCAGTTACAGGTGAGGGACAATGTATTTATTGTAAGTAACCGATGGTTACCATTAAATTGATTATAGTACGCGAATTACAGATGACACATGTGATGTAATATTTAGACTGATACTGTAGATGGACTACGGCGTATAGTTGAGTTATAGAATACCGGGAGTGATACAGGTGGGACATGTGAGGGTTTATGAGGTAATACCGGGTATCGACAACAATTCATTGATTAAATATATCCCAGTACAGTGGGGGGAGCATTAAAATTATTAACCATGTGGGAGTACCATTACTGTGCATTCATGGGTGTGATTATAGATAGGGCCGAAAAGGTGATACCTGACATTATTTATTATAAAAAAAGAGTAACCTGTAAAATGTAAACAAGTATATTTGGTTAAACTAGATTACCAAAAATTACTTAACACTTAGTGATATATAAAATAAAGTCTAACCATGCATACATTTTGAGTCTAGATAGAAACAAAAAAAGCCAAGGGGAAAGATGGGTTAACCCGTAATAATGACAATGGAAATTATAGAATCACCAGACAAAATTGAGCGAGTTACAGCATATAGATACAGTACGTTCCATTAACTGTACACATGGGAAATAAATATCAGAGGGAAAGGGGGGGCGATATAATAAGTTACAGAAAATTATGTAAAATAGTGGGTAGTAGATATCGTCCCGTTACAACTTCGATTATAAGATACCGTAAAAATATACGGATTAATATGAAATTATTGCAAATAACGTTCAATGGTAAAGCGAAATATTATTAACTGTTAAAACGGTCCATTCTGCTATTTAAACAATAATTAGAACATAGATACAAACGATACGGTATCTTATATGGAGATTATAGAATACCAAAAAGTAACTATACGGTATATATGGTGATTATAGCTACAGATTCACTTCCATTATAATGCATTATCAGATACTAATACATGGTTACGTTTATATGTGATGCCAGATAGGACCGGAATACAATTACTTTCAATTGAAAAATATAGGAAATCCCGGGGGAAAAAGTACAGGGTTGCATATTATAATTGCAGAACAAGATAAGGCAGTTCCAGTAGTGATTTGTCGATGCAAGAACTAATAATAACGGATTCTAGAATTCTAGGGGATACCGTAAAGAAACAAGGTAGCAATTAAAATCGATTAATAGATACCGTACACTTACAGTTATTGACCAGATAGAGGTATATACATTACATATTGGATTATAGAAAAATACTGAGGTTTATGTTACATGATTGCGTTATAGAAAAAAATAACCAGTACATTACCTGATTGATTATAGAATACTGTATATTACATGATATTGATTATAAAATACCAAGTAGCATTACAATATTAGAGTGATACATACCATGGTGGACATGGGATATGGATAGGATAAATAGAGATAACAACGAAAAAAATAGTACAAATGTCGGATTATTGATGATAGAAATAAAAGCTAGTGTGTATTCTGGGGGGGGGGTTGGGAATAATGAAGGGGGGTGGAGAAAGACATACCGGGAGGGTACATTTACTTATTGATAGTATAGATAAACGCGAGGGGTCCATGGGGGTAAGACATAGATAATGAATTCATAAACGTACAAAAAAGGGTGTCATCTAAAAGAAGGGAGGTCGAAGGCCAAATTACTAATAAGGTATATAATACGCAAAAAATGACCTATAACAAATTATTGGGTTAAAGGGTGATAGTGTAAGAATGAAACAACGGTGTTAAAAAAAAAAATGGGTACAAAGAAATTAAAATATAATTAAATAGATCGCTGTCACGGTCTAATGACTTTGCTTACATAAAGGTAGAATAACAAGAACAATTAACAAAAAATTATATTGAGGAAAAAAAAAAAAAGAAGGAAAAAAAAAATAGTCGGATTATGAGCCCGAAATAACGGCACAATTACTTTATTGATGATAGATAAACTATATAAAATAGTGTCATTAACTTAAGTAGGGCTTAGAGGATCGAGTAAAGTAAATGAACATTACATTATCATTGAATTAATCGATACTTATAGTTACATATTGAATTAGTAGATAAAACACCAGTACAAATTAGCAGGTTATTGAGTGTAAGCGACCGTACATCCTTAAATTAAATAAATAAATGGAGGGCAAAAAAAGGGTACTAAGTAGTAAAATTAGGCTTTACACGGGTGCTTATAGGACTAATTAACAATACATTACTTTATTGATTATAGATACTGTATATTACATTATTGATTATAGATAATATACATTACTTTATTGATTATAGATACTGTATATTACATTATTGATTATAGATACCGTACATTACATTATTGATTGTAGATACCGTAAATTACATTATTGATTATAGATACTGTATATTA
>JACRUU010000003.1:4695867-4698367 GCA_030449085.1 Kryptopterus vitreolus
AGGTTGAAGGAAGAAAGGAAGGATGGAATGGAGGAGTGAAAAAAAGGAGTGAAGCTAGATATGAAAGGAAAAAGGTACGGAGAAAAAGGAAGAAAAAGGAAGGATGGGTGGAAAAATGCGAGAAAGGATTAAAGGAATGAAGGAGGGAAGAGAGGAAAGGTTGAAAAGGATTAAAGGAAGGAAGGAAGGAAAGAAAGAAGGATGGAAGGGAGAAATGTACATAAAGGATGAGAGGAGGAGAGCAAGAAAGGCAAATAATGAGGAATGGGAGGAATAGCAAGCTGGGCAGGAAAGAAGGATGGAAGAAAGGAAAGAAGGATGGAAGAGAGAAATGTATATAATGGATGAACGGAAGCTGAAAGATGAAAGGGAAAAAGGAACGGCGGAAAAGGACGAGAAAGGAAGGAAGGATGGGCGGAAAAAGAGAGAGAGGAATGAAGGAGGGAAGAAAGGAAAAGGTTGAAAAGCATTAAAGGAAAGAAGGATGGAAGGGAGAAATACATAAAGGATGAATGGAAGCAAGCTAGAGACGAAAGGGGAAAAAAAGGAATGGCGGAAAAGGAAAAGAAAGGCAGGATGGGCGGGGAAAAAAAAGAATGATTTAAGGAATGAAGAAGGGAAGAAAGAAAGGATGGAATGAAGCTTAGAGAAGGGGAGAGAGCGAAAAAAAAAGGACGGAAAGAGAAATGACATACGCTGCATTAGCAAAAGTATGTGCACCCCTCATCCCTTTTGTGTTATAACCGTGTTATTACACAATCGTATGCATGCAGTCTTATAGAGTGTATAAAGGCTCACAGAGAGAGAGAGAGAGAGAGAGAGAGATTTAAAGAAAGACAGAGAAGACATGAACAAGTGTTAATGTACTTTTACATTATTATTATTATTATTATTATTATTATTATTATTATTATTATTATTATTATTATTATTATTATTATTATATACAGTATTACAGACTGGTCATGTGACGACGGTTCCGGTAAATTCCATCCCTCAGATCACATGACGCACGGACACGCCTTAAGTCATGTTATGACATATTTCCCTACATACACAGATCCTGTCAGTATACACACACACACACACACACACACACACACACACACACACACAACACACACATATATATATATATATATCTATATGAAAGGAAATGGATTTATTCTTTACTTAATTATAATAGAATTAATAATAATAATAATAATAATATTAATAATAATAAAAACAAATAAACAAACAAACAAATAAATAATAATAATAATAATCCTGAATTCAGACTTGCTTTAAAGAATAAATTGCTTTAATTTAATGTAATTAATGAAATAAATCTCTTTAATTCCATCGTTTCCTCAGACAAATATTCCGGATTTTTCCGCTCGTGATTTTCCCCGGGAACGTTCTCCACGTGCGAGCGGTGGTGTTTCAGGGTGTTTAGTGAAGCAGGAGGCACGGTGACCTCGCGTCAAAGCCAAAACGACTGGACTCGGAGCTCCGGCGTCAATAAAACCCATCTCTGAAGGTTATTGACGTAAAGTTGGCCGCTGCGGCGCTTCGCGGATAAAGCAATTTAGCGGGTGAGCGATCGGCGAGCGAAGCAACGACGAAGCCGACAAAGTTAGGGCTTTCCCATCGCTCTCCCCTCGGGGGGTTTTTTCCAGGGAGTTAATGCGCAGCCGGAGCACAAAGAGCTGACGCTCCCATTCTGTTCGGAGGGAGAGAGAGAGAGAGAGAGAGAGAGAGAGAGAGAGAGAGAGAGAGAGAGAAATTTCGGCCCCTTCATTGATCTCAATTACGCTTCGCTCCAATAAAACAGACAAATCCCAGAATTCCCGAATCTCGCAGGGAGGAAGAGAAAACTGTGAGGAACAAAAGCGTCAACGGTAACGGACACTGACATAAGCTCCGCCTCCTGATGCATTCGCGCAGGGGAACTCACGTGACATAACAAAACACTACATAACACCACAAGCCACTATGACACCCTCTATAACACTACATAACACTACACTGCCCTATATAACACTACATAAAAATATACTGCCCTAAATATATAACACTACATAACACTACACTTCCCTATATAACACTGCATAACACCACGCTGCCACATATATCACTACATAACACTATACTGCCTATACAACTATAACACCACGATAATATAACACTATACTATACTGCCTATATAACACTGCATAACACCACGCTACCACATATAACACTACATAACACTATACTGCCTATATAACACTGCATAACACCACACGACCACATATAACACTACATAACACTATACTGCCTATATAACACTGCATAACACCACACACCACATATAACACTACATAACACTATACTGCCTATATAACACTGCATAACACCACACGCCACATATACACTACATAACACTATACTGCCTATATAACACTGCATAACACCACACGACCACATATAACACTACATAACACTATACTGCCTATATAACACTGCATAACACCAC
>JACRUU010000003.1:4703367-4710867 GCA_030449085.1 Kryptopterus vitreolus
GACTTATCCTCCTCTCTCTCTCTCTCTCTCTCTCTCTCTCTCCCTCTCTCTCTCCCTCTCTCTCTCTCTCTCTCTCTCTCTCTCATTCCATTCGGCGTTTATTCCCACAGCTCTCTGTATTACAGTCCGACAAATCTGATGACATCATGCTAATGCAGTAGCATGAGGTCATCGTATCGGTCACACGAGCGTTTCCTCCCGAGCGCAGGTTTACGCCGGGGACGTTAGCATGAACAACGCGTAACGAGATTAGCGAACTCGGCGGATGGGATCTATATCTACGCTAGCATGTTTGATCCACCGAATTAACGATCTACTTGCGTTTCCGAAGAGGCGACTTCTGCGATTTTTTATATTATCTCAGTTATACAGCGGAGCAATTTAATTCCGTTTTGGGAATATTTGTATATTTATAATCTCCGTTTTGGGAAAACCTTTATTTTTAAAATCTCCGTTTTGGGAATACCAGAACGGAGTATTTATAATTTTAGTTTTGGGAATACTTGTATATTTATAGTCTCCATTATGGGAATACCTTTATATTTATAATGTTTGTTTTGGGAATATCTGTATATCTATAATGTTAGTTTTGGGAAAACCTTTATATATATATATAATCTCTGTTTTGGGAATACCTTTATTTTTAAAATCTCCATTTTGGGAATACCAGGAATACCAGTATATTTGTAATCTCCGTTTTGGGAATACCTTTATATTTATAATCTCCGTTTTGGGAATACGTATGTGTGTAATCTCCGTTTTGGGAATACTCATGTGTGTAATCTCCGTTTTGGGAATACGTATGTGTGTAATCTCCGTTTTGGGAATACGTATGTGTTTAATCTCCGTTTTGGGAATACGTATGTGTGTAATCTCCGTTTTGGGAATACGTATGTGTGTAATCTCCGTTTTGGGAATACGTATGTGTGTAATCTCCGTTTTGGGAATACGTATGTGTGTAATCTCCGTTTTGGGAATACCTTTATATTTATAATCAATCCGTTTTGGGAATACGTATGTGTGTAATCTCCGTTTTGGGAATACCTTTATATTTATAATCAATGTTTTGGGAATACGTAATGTGTGTAATCTCCGTTTTGGGAATACCTTTATATTTATAATCAACGTATGTGTGTAATCTCCGTTTTGGGAATACGTATGTGTGTAATCTCCGTTTTGGGAATACGTATGTGTGTAATCTCCGTTTTGGGAATACGTATGTGTGTAATCTCCGTTTTGGGAATACGTATGTGTGTAATCTCCGTTTTAGGAATACTAATGTGTGTAATCTCCGTTTTGGGAATACGTATGTGTGTAATCTCCGTTTTGGGAATCTCCGTTTTGGGACGTATGTGTGTAATCTCCGTTTTGGGAATACGTTTATATTTATAATCAATGTGTACGTTGTGTGTAATCTCCGTTTTGGGAATACGTATGTGTGTAATCTCCGTTTTGGGAATACGTATGTGTGTAATCTCCGTTTTGGGAATACGTATGTGTGTAATCTCCGTTTTGGGAATACGTATGTGTATAATCTCCGTTTTGGGAATACCTTTATATTTATAATCAACGTTTTGGGAATACGTATGTGTGTAATCTCCGTTTTGGGAATACGTATGTGTGTAATCTCCGTTTTGGGAATACGTATGTGTGTAATCTCCGTTTTGGGAATACGTATGTGTACCTTTATATTTATAATCAACGTTTTGGGAATACGTATGTGTGTAATCTCCGTTTTGGGAATACGTATGTGTTTAATCTCCGTTTTGGGAATCTCCGTTTTGTTTTTAATCTCCGGAATACGTATGTGTGTAATCTCCGTTTTGGGAATACGTATGTGTTTAATCTCCGTTTTAGGAATATAATTGTGTATCTCCGTTTTGGGAATACCTTTATATTTATAATCAACGTTTTGGGAATACGTATGTGTGTAATCTCCGTTTTGGGAATACGTATGTGTGTAATCTCCATTTTAGGAATACGTATGTGTGTAATCTCCGTTTTGGCTCGGCGATGATGTTCCGGGCTTAAATTGTACAATGAGGAAAATCAATGGAAGTCTGAGAGAATATAAGACTGGATTTACAGTATCTTAACTCTAAGTCCATCCACCACCCCAACCGCTCTCTCTCTCTCTCTCTCTCTCTCTCTCTCTCTCTCTTCATCCACGCTCCTTTCCCAGGACGACAAGTAGCCCACTGCGTCGGATCGAGTATCCGTCTTTTATTTCCGACGTCGCTTCAACGGATCTGTTGCAAACTTGGCTGATTTTCTAAATTGGCTGCTATCGACTGATACTGGACCAGCTTGCGTGAGTCTGACACATTCACACTCGGTCTCTTTCACACAACCGCACACACACACACACACACACACACACACACACACACACACACACACACACACACACACAATTTTTTTCCTAATGCAGCCAGATAGGAAACGTGGAGCACCACAGCACAACCAAATGGCCACACACAGCTGCTCACATTACAAGGCAAGGTCATTCAGGGAGAGATTATCTTCACCACACCAACACACCAACACACACACACACACACACACACACACACACACACACACCGACACACACACACACACACATGATCTCATACCCACCTATAACCTGCACGGATTTACAAAATATATGCGGAAAAAATCGAATGAATCGATTGCTCACAATTTTCCCACGCAATTCTTTTGTCCCCACACTGGAGATACGAGTATGAAGTTATGAACGTGGTTATTACAGCTTATAAGTGCTCTATTAGGCCCTATTTCCTATAAGGCCTTCTCTCCTATTGGTGCAAATCTGAGACAAAGACAGTAAAGGTACAGTATATACACTAGTCATGAGTCGTTCACAAATGATTCAAATGAGTCATTAATATGATTCACCATCATCACCATCACCATCATCACCATCACCATCATCATCACCATCATCATCATCACCATTACTATCATCATCACCATCATCATCATCATCATCATCATCATCACCATCATCATCATCATCATCATCATCATCATCATCATCATCATCATCATCATCATCATCATCATCATCATCATCATCATTACATCATCATCATCATCATCATCATCATCATCATCATCATCATCATCATCATCATCATCATCATCATCATCATCATCATCACCATCATCATCATCATCACCATCATCATCATCATTACTATCATCATCATCATCATCATCATCATCATCATCATCATCACCATCATCATCATCAATCAACATCACCATCACCACCATCATCACCATCATGATCACCATCATCATCATCATCATCATCATCATCATCATCATCTTCATCATCATCATCATCATCACCATCACCATCATCACACATCATCATCATCACCATCATCATCATCATCATCATCATCATCATCATCATCATCATCATCATCATCATCATCATCACCATTACTATCATCATCATCATCACCATCATCATCATCATCACCATCATTCATCATCATCATCATCATCACCATCATCATCATCATCATCATCATCATCATCACCATCATCATCATCATCATCATCATCATCACCATCAGCATCATCATCATCATCATCATCATTACTATCATCATCATTCAATCATCATCATCATCATCATTCATCATCATCATCATCATCATCATCATCACCATCATCACCCATCTATCATCATCATCATCACCACCCCCCCCCCCCCACCCCCCCCCCCCCCCCCCCCCCCCACCCCCCCCCCCCCCCCCCCCCCCCCCCCCCCCCCCCCCACCCCCCCACCCACCCCCCCCCCGCCACACACACATCATCACACATCACATCATCCATCATCACACCATCACGTCACAAACGGGACCATCATCATCGCATCAGACCATCACACCACGCACATCATCACCATCACCATCACAGCACCTCCATCAATCACCCAGAATCAACAGGAACATCAGCACCACCATCATCAGCAGGAGCATCACACCAGATCACACAAGATCATCAGCAACCAGCATCATCATCATCACCCAAAAAATCCACATAGCAAAGCATCAGGGGACAATCACCATCATCAGGAATCATCAGAAGAAACATCATCACAAACAGCGCAGACAAAGCAGATCATCATAGCAGGGAAAAAAAAGTCACCAGCACCACCACAGATCACCGAGCCAGAGCGCAAAGCACGCACATCACCAGCAGAATCACCGCACCGCACAAGAACAGAGAGCTCACAGAAAAAGTCATAGGACACCACCAACGCGCAGCGAAAGAACAGCACCATCAAAGGAGAAGATCAGGCAGGCGAAGCAAATCAGCAGCAGAAACACTCACCATCATCACCACTCACATCAGGCAATGAAGACCCTCAGAAGCCAGCAAGCCTCATCAGCAGCAGCAGCAGCCTCATCAAGCAGTCATCATCATCATCACCATCATCATATCATCATCATCATCATCACCAGCATCACATCATCACACATCACCATCACATCATCATCATCACCATCATCAATCATCACATCATCATCATCATCACAAAAACATCAGCAGCACACACCAGCTCAGGCACAACACAGTCACCCACAACACACAAACCATCAGCACATCAGCAAATCATCATCAAGCAGGCCCCAGCACCAGCATCACCAGCCCCTCACCTAGGAAGAGAGCCCCCCCAGGCGAGTCACCCCAGGCCGAAGCCCCAGCTCAGCGAGCACCAGGGACGAGCAGCATCACCATCATCATCATCATCATCATCACCATCATCACATCATCATCACCACACCATCATCATCATCATCATCATCATCATCATCACCATCATCATCATCATCATCATCATCACCATCATCATCATCACCATCACCATCACATCACATCATCAATCATCATCATCATCATCATTCATCATCATCATCATCATCATCATCATCATATCATCATCATCATCATCCATCATCATCATCATCATCATCACCATCATCATCATCATCATCATCATCATTACTATCATCATCATCACCATACTATCATCATCACCATCATCATCATCATCATCATCACCATCACCACATCAATGCACCATCATCATCATCATCATCATCATCATCGCATCACCATCATCATCACCATCATATCATCATCACCATCATCATCATCATCATCATCATCATCATCATCATCATCATCATCACCATCATCACCATCATCATCATCATCATCATCATCATCATCATCATCACCATCATCATCATCACCATCATCACCATCATCATCCATCATCACCATCATCATCATATCATCATCACAGCATCATCCATCATCATCATCATCATCATCACATCACCATCATCATCATCATCACATCATCATCATCATCACATCATCATCATCATCATCATCATCATCATCATCATATCACCATCATATCATCATCATCATCATCATCCATCAGCATCATCACCATCATCACCATCATCATCATCATCATCATCACCATCATCATCATCATCATCATCATCATCATCATCATCATCATCATCATCATCATCAACATCATCATCATCACCATCATCATCACTCATCAACATCATCATCATCATCATAACCACCATCATCATGCATCATCACCATCATCACCATCATCATCATCATCACCATCATCATCATCATCACCATCATCATCACCATCATCATCATCATCATCATCATCCTCACCATCAATCATCACCATCATCATCATCATCATCATCATCCATCATTCATCATCATCATCATCATCATCATCATCATCATCATCATCATCACATCATCATCATCACCATCATCATCATCCATCATCATCATCATCACCATCACATTCATCATCACCCATCATCATCATCATCATCATCCATCATCATCAATCATCATCACCATCATCATCATCACACCATCATCACATCATCATCACCATCATCACCATCATCATCATCATCATCATCATCACATCATCATCATCACCAGCATCATCATCATCATCATCATCATCATCATCATCATCATCATCATCATCATCATCATCATCATCATCATCATCACCATCATCATCATACATCACCATCATCATCATCATCATCACCATCATGAGAGAGTTATAAATAAAAATAGTCCTGTATACAACACTGCTTATCAATGACATTTTTTTCCTTGCGAATAAAACACACACACACACACACACACACACACACACACACACACACACACACACACACACACCACACACACACACACACACACACATCAGTTGCGTCATGGTTTGAAGTGTGTGTCCCTACACTAGACGTTGCTTGTCCACCCCGAAACTCTTTGACTAATGTCTCTATCGAGTCGGCCGAAGGTGACGAATGTCTCTCTTAAAGCGAAACGCTTCATTTGCGCTCGCGTGGACGTCGAGTGGCGCTCGTTAATCAGCGGCCGCTTCCTCTCCATCCATCAGCCGCAATCACAGCTCCTCTCGCGCCAATTACCTCAGCTTCCTGCTTTGCATTCTGGGGATTAAGGCCAGTCCTCTCGGGCACTCGCCGGTCGCCTGACAGGCCTTCCACGGGGAACTCGTCCCTGAACTTCCGACGTCGCCAAAGACGACTTACTGATCCGACGTGGGCGCGTTTCCCAACACCACATTCACACGATGGAATATTACTGCTCAAACACTCACGTCTATTCGTTCCCACTCAGGGGGGTTTTCCTCTGGGTTCTCCGGGTTTCCTCCCCGGTCCGAAAACATCCAGGTTGATTGGCAAAAAATTGTCCCTATGTATGTATGTATGTGTGTGTGTGTGTGTGTGGTGTGTGTTGTGTGGGTGTGTGCAAGATTCCCGGAAGAAAAGTGGGATAAAGCGGTAAACGAATAATAGACACACTCTTGGGTTTTTCCGATTTTTTTCCGAAAATTTTCTCGGAAACTTTCCGTGTTTTCCGATCCAGTTATAAATATACAACTCTAAACGCTCTTTTATTTATTTATTTATTTATTTGTTTCGTTTTTATTCCCGTATATCCCCAAATTTTCCCAAAGACATCTACACACTCGGAATATTCCGCTTTTCCGTATTTTCCATACTCTGTATTTTTTAGGATTTCTAGGATCCGTTGCCAAAATAGCGTATGGGAATTTTGCGTCATTCATTCATTCATCTTCTAGCGCTTTATCCGATCTTCCCTCGGGTCACGGGGAGTCTGTGTCTATCTCAGGCGTCTATGGGCATTAAGGCAGGATACAACCCTGGATGGAATGCCAACCCATCACACACACACACACACACACACACACACATTCATACACTAGGGACAATTTTCCAAGGTGCCAATCAATCAACCTACCGTGCATGTTTTTGGACCGGGGGAGGAAACCGGAGAACCCGGAGAAAAACCCCCTGAGGCACGGGGAGAACATGCACAAACTCCACACACACATGGCCGAGACGGGACTCGAAC